>CM062294.1:79442524-79625630 GCA_031216915.1 Pictodentalium vernedei
TGCTCTTTCTCTTTCCTGTTTGATAATGATAATATATAATGACACAAGCTATTAACCCTTTACCCAATGAATCGCCCACACCCATATGCAAATTCAGCAGCTGGAAAAATATTATTTTTCGAAAAATTTCAACAGAACCATATCATGTGAACCCTCTTTGGAACGAGCTCATCGAGCTCGTTCCAAAGAGGGATCACATGATATGATTTTGTTGAACTTTTCTGAAAAAAATTAAAAAATTATATTTAAAATAATGAATTTTGGCATCGTCTGCATTGGGTAAAGGGTTAATATAACAATAACATGTTCTTTTGAGGGTGTTATGGTTCATTAACGGCCCTAGAAAAATGATTAACAGCCCAAGGGCCACTTAAAGGCCCAAGACAAAGTCGAGGGCTGTTAATCATTTTTCGAGGGCCGTTAATGTACCATGATGCCCGAAAAGGAATATGTTATTACTATTATTACCACTTACCAAAGAACGCTATTTCTAGCCACTGCAGACATTTTTTATTTAAAAATAGAAGAACGCCATTACAAGCCACTGAGACATTTTTTATTTAGAAATAGAAGAATCGGATTGTCGTCTGTTTATTTACAAAGTTGAGTACAATTTATTTGGATGATTCGAAAATAGGATTGCTGGAATTTGGACAAAGCACTTTAACTACAAGCTCACGCCGTTATTTACAAAATGAGATTATTTATTGTATCAATACTCACCACCACTTTTAAATCCTAAATGAAGTTAATAATCCGAAATAACTCATGGTTTAATCCGTTTTGTTGGAACAAATGGACAACAAAATTTCGAGCACATTAGTGTCATTTGTCCGGAACATAAATTACCCACAATTCTGGGCTAGCGGGCCATTTTCATAATTAACGCTATTTTTGCGGGCTGTTATTGAGTCTTATCGTCCACCTCAGATCATTTTAATAACCCAAGGAGCACCCTATAAAGTGGTAATAATTGAAAATAAAATGTTTTCATTTTTGGAATTCACAAAAAAAAACCTTTCCTCAATCCATTCCAATGAGCTGAGTTTGAATGCTTTTTGTGAATATTATTGGCTGGTTTAGGCCATTACGTTGGATAACTATTGCTATTGGCAACTCAGAAAACTAGGCAAACTGTGCCGATACCTTAGTCGTAAAGCTCTAGAACAACTCGTTCCTTCGTTTATAACATCCCATTTAGATTACTGTAACTCCCTTTTCCTTGGTCTGCCATCATCACTGTTACAGCAGTTGCAGAGAATCCAGAACACGGTTGCTCGAGTTATTAGTGGTGTTAAGCCTTACATCCACATCACACCCATTCTGAAACGTCTCCACTAGCTTCCAGTGAAAAGTAGAATTCAATTCAAAATCCTCTTGTTAATATTTAAATGTATCAGTGGTCTGGCACCTGCCTATTTGAGAGAGCTTATCACCCATCATGTACCTGGTCGAAGTTTGCATTCATCTAACCACCTTTCACTGACTATACCTTTTGTTAGGTCTGTGTTTGCGACCGAATGGGCTTTCTCAGTTGCAGGTCCACGACTATGGAATGAGCTACCTCCCCCGATCAGATCACAGACAAGCTTACCTATTTTCAAACCACAACTTAAAACATATTTATTTAACTCAGTTTTCTATGAGGATTGACTCTTAGGTCATCTTATTGTAAAGCGTTTTAGAGCACCCTAGGTGGTTTTACGCTATATAAAATTATTTATTATCATTATTATTATTTATAAAGAGTTGATATTAGAGCTGTGCGGTTATGGAATTTTGCCTCGGTTTCGGTTCGGTTTGGTTTTTACAAAAATAGTTGAGTATTTGTTTCCGTTTTGGTTTTTTGGGGGCATATTGATTTAAAGGCCGAAAATGAACAAATATAAGGGGTTCTGACCAGTGAATAAGCCACAGGTGTGCATAAAGTAAAGGAGTGGTAAAGGTATAGGTGTTGGATTGATATTTTCGGGACATTGAACCTGAACACAGTATCAGAATTCGGATGCAAACCTGAGTTGACATGAGGTTAGGAGAGCTTTTCCGATCCGGTGGCCAGTGATAGTAACGGTAAGAAATTTTGTGCGAAAGAAGAAAAACCAAAAGAATAATACATACTGGGGAGAATATTGGAAGAATTGTTCCTCAATAAGACATATTTTGATATGCTGTCATTTCAAAAACAGAACGTTTCCAAAAACAGGAGGATAAAGACCAGAAGACAAACTTGGTATCAGCTGTTCAAAATATCTGCTGCACATCAAGGGAGAGTACTCAAAATACGCGTTGGGGAAATGACGTGACACACTGCAAACAAAAACAAGACTTTTTACAAAGCTGTTGAACTCAATTTAATATAAATAGCCTATCGATTTTAACTGGGGCTGTGCGCGATATCGTCTCAAGCTCTGTTGACATGTTGGAGTTGATAAATATTTATCGCCTGCTGTTGACTGTGGTATTTTGTGTGAGGCAGGCAATCTGGATCCGCGGGAATCGCTTGCCTCAAAATGACAAGCCTATACCCCAATCAGAAATTCTCTGCCGTGTTGAACAATGTTGACGCAATGGAAATAGTTTATAAAAAGGTTCAAAAGTCTTCAGAAAGTTAGAACAAAAAAAAAACACCGTCCACATACTGAATGTTGGTACTCGGAGGAAAGTCGGTCGGTTATTTAAAAAAAAACGAAACCGACCGAATTTCGGTTAACCACACAGCACTAGTTGATATAGATGAGATTTACGCTAAGGCAATACAGTGCACAAGGTTAGTTAGTCAGTTAATAAAAAAACTTTTTTTATAACCAGATAGTGTGACTAACCCTGTGCATAGCACAGGGTTTGTCACACTATCTGGTTATAAAAAATTGGTAACTGCCATATCACTCACTATACGAAAATGAACACTATCAAAGACTGCAATGCACAGGATTAATCACATAATAGAGATGATCTTACTTATATAACCAGAAAGAAAAGAGTGATTACCCCTGTGTACCGCACAGTGTTAGATATTTATTTATTGGGGTTTAAGGTCACATACTTAATCACAATGTATAATCGTGACAGTTTTACGGGTGGAGGAAGCTGCAGCACCCGGAGAGAAGCACCGAGCATCAACAAGCAACTGTCAGCTTCTCAACATTCTAACTCTCTTCAAGCTCCGCTCAAGTAGGGTTACAGCAGTTGAAGACATGTGCACCATCGACGTGCAGTACGACTTAGTACACGGCATCATTGTGCCCCCATGTAGGCAACTGGGATAAAGTGCCTTGCACAAGGACACAACACGGGTCGTCACGGACAGGGATTGAACACGGGACCTCTAGTATAGAAGTCCAACAGTCTAGCACTTAGTCACCACGCTTGCACAGTGTTAGTTAGTAAACTACAGTAACATACCCTAACTATAGGCATTGCACAGGATTAGTTGATAGGCAACCATATCACATGCTACATGAAAATATACACTAAAGCTGTAAAAATGCACAGGGTTAGTTAATTACATCTTATATAGGGTGCAGGATTCAAGCAACTAATGGAAATGCTTATAACTTTTTTTACAGTGAATTTCAAAAAAGGAATACATATTTTATTTTCACTTAATAGCTTGCTATGAATTCTTTAATAAATTATACATTTGAACAGCATGGGGTTCTAGATCTAGATCAAAGAACCGGTTTATACTGCAGTCATAACTAACATGCTTGATGATGGTTTTGATGCCAAGTAACCTGTGTGAAACTCTTGCAAATTGACTAGAAAGCAAAGCCTGGTGAACATTCAATTCAGTGATTATACTAGCCAAAGAAACTTTTAATGGGTCCTTAATATTTTATCTAACATGAATGATTATTTATTTATCGCTATTTAAGGTCACTTTCAGCATCTATGGATATATCATGACTGGAACATAGGTATGAAACTAAGTGTTGATGTTTATTTATACCTATGCATTCCACTTTAGACTTTAGATGACGTCCACCCCAGGAATTGGTTCCAGGTCCTATTTTACAATTAACCCTTTACCTAACATGAAAAGCAGATGAGACTTGCAAAAAAAATTCTTGAATAACTAATTTTTTTCATTTTTTGTCTCAAAAACATAGGTTATGACCCCTCATTGGAACGAGCTCATCGAGCTCGTTCCAATGAAGGGTCATAACCTATGTTTTTGCGACAAAAAATGAAAAAAATAATGAAAATTAATTGGCGATTTTTTAGAATAGCACTGGCCGGTTTTGACGTTACATTGGGTAAAGGGTTAAACAGAGTCTCTGTTTACAGCAATTAACAAGCACTGCTCCATTTTCCCAGGGTTCCCACAGGGGGATGATACTGGATGAAAGTTTAACTGGATGCTATAAGCCATTACCTAACATTAATAGCATTAATAAAATAATTTACTACATGCCTGTTCTATGTAATCCCCATCTACAGCAATGCTAAATGTGGAAAATGAAAATCTGTTCCACACATATGTGCAGAACAGAAATCGTTGATAGACTATTTTTATAAAAGAGTGGAATTTTCTACAAATTGTGCACCGCAAATACAGTCTGAATCACTTGTGATAGCTAAAAAAATCGTCGCCTGAGTTCCAAGGTGTCCCATTTGCCAGTAGGCATATAGAACACATTGGAACTCAGAGACAAAATAGTAACACCGGATCCCCTTGCAAATTTGGTTGGCGATAAAATGTGTTTGTTGTGTTGATAGTTGTCCTTTTAATAAATGTTTTTATAGACGTGAAGATGTGTAAGAAACACAGAATGACATGCATTTGTGAATGGGTTAATCGATATGGCACTTGTGCTATCACAGAAGGATAACCCATTCACATGAGCGGGTCATTCTGTGTATTTCTTGAACAACAGAAATTTTGTATTTTTTCAATAGTTAGAAATTTTAAATCTCAAAACCATGCTTAACACTTTACCCAATAAATCAGCAGCATCCGCCAGCATAATATACGAATTCAGCAGTTGAAAAAAAAAAATTTCTACAAAGTTCTATATCATGTGACCCCTCACTGGAACAAGCTCGTTCCAATGAGGGGTCACATGATATTGTGTAGTGGAATTTTTTTTAAAAATTTGATATTTAAAATTATAAATTTTGATATCGTCTGCGTTGGGTCGAGGGTTATTTATTTTTTATTTATTGGTGTTTACGGGCATATAATTCTGCACAATGACTAATCATGACTACAACATGGAGATAAAGACATGGTCAGTCAAATGTTTACATCCCATGCTGCCTATTTTAGAGGAATTGCACTCCAAGCATTAGTGACTGGGTCCTATTTTACCAGTGAAACAGAGCTTGTATACCACAGTAAACAAGCACTTGGTGTTTGGTAAAAGTTAATGTTAATTTGATGACAAAAAATTCATATGAAACCCTACATGTTTTTCTTACCTGTTCCATGTAAGCTCCTCGCACTAATTTGGCTCCGAAATAGAAGTCTTCTCTCCGAGCTAAATCCATGTCTGTCACAACATTATTGAAGGCTTGCTGAAATAAAATAGTGTAAACTATCATGTTATTACCACAAATCCCATTAGGCCCCATAAAGTAGATCTTCTGTTTCTTAGGCCATTTTTTTGTAAAATTGCACTTGAGCGGCAGTTTTTTTGCCATCAAAAGTTCATGTTCTTGGTTTGTTTTATGTTTTAGGCCTCATAATCTACAGAATAGCATGGGTGGTGGTGTATTCCATCCCTTGAGTGCAAAGCTAAAGCATTGCATAGCCTTGTTGCACTCAAATGATAAATTTATCCAATTTATTTACTTCGATAAAATATTAGACCTAAACCATTTCAATTTTTATTTATTTTAAGTTTGCACTGGTTTTAAAAAGAGAGCAAAGGACCATGTGGGAAGGCCTGAGAAACAGATCTTTAACTTTTTTAGGCCCTAGGTTATTTTTTGTTCTTCAGTAAAATCTTCCTCCCATTTCAACATAACTAGAGCTGTTGCAGGTACTTCTGGAGAGAATAATACTTGCCAACGACCTCAATACATACAACATGGTGTGACTTGTTATCAAACAAGATAACAGGATAATATCCTTATGAGCTGTAACTATGTTTCATTGTTATTGGTAAAAGCATTTGATAGGTACTGTGAGGACAGGGTATAGCCTTGTACATTGTCACCCAGTCTCACTGTTTAGGTGAGAGTGTTGGTAATTACCGTGAAGACAACAGTCTTTCGATTTTGAAAAAGACAGGCACACTGAATACTGCTCGCTACCATTTGGGGTGAAACATGCTATTGTTGAGTCCCAACACCAGGAAAATGTTTTCAAGAAAAACATTCAAGAAGATCTGCACACTGTTCACTCTACTGGTGTACAGAAAGTAGGCATTCAAAAAATATTACCTGATTTTCTTAATAAACTTTTCACAGCAAAAATCAAATTTTTTTGAATCTGGTATAATATAAAATTTATTAATACAGTGGAACCCTGTTAATTGAATAGCCACTTTGTCCATGAAAATTATTCAATTAACAGGAGTATTCAATTAACAGGGATTGTGTCACTTTCCTGTATTCTAGAGATAAACTTAGCATTCATTCTATTATATCTTGTTTGACAGAGCTCTATGAGCTCTGTCAAACAAGATATAATAGATTGAATGCCTGTGTTGAATGTACTGAGGCCAAATAGGTCTATAAACAAAGGAAAACTGGAGAGAGTCAAGGTAATTTCTCGACAGGTTACAAGTTTTTTTATTCAATTAACAGGAGTTTACTCTATAACCTATATTCAATTAACAGGTCAAATTTGTACTGGAGGTATGGTAAATGGTTTTGTTTTGGGAAATTATATTCAATGAACAGGGTTATGCAGTTAAGAGATATCCAATTAAGTGGGCTCCACTGTATATGAAATGTAACTTCAATGGAGGAATGCATGCATGAAAAGACAGTGAGTATCATTACTAGCCTTGGTAGTTTGTTGAATTATTTTGTTTAAGTATTAATTCTTGGAAAGTGAAGTTTGGTTAGTTAGAAGTTTTTGGAATGCTATAGCTTATCATTCATGGCATATTGTTCATATTTTTTGTGCATGAATTGTATCATTTGATCTATTTCCCATGAACAGATTTTGACACTTTACAGAAAACACGATATAAACCTATACAGCTCGATGCATTAGTAACCCGAACACAAATATAAAGTATCATGACAATCTAAGCAATAGTTTTCAAGTTATTGAATGCCAAAGAAATGGATACAGATGCCAGACGGACGTACCTATGTGGCTATTTTATGGACATGTTAGGGTGGCTAACCTAAAACACATGTTCAACATAATAAAACAAGTTTGGGGGGGGGGAATTTTTGGGGGGTCAGCAAAACCCAACCCTCCCCTTTACTGACCCTAACCCTACCCACCCCTAAGCTAACCCTAACCCTAGCCACATAACTCTAACACCCTTCACTGACCTCCACCCCTAAACCCCAGTCCAGAATGCCCTAACCCTACTCTACATTTATCCAACCCCCACTCCCACAACCCCCCACAATAAGAGATTCTGTTACGTGGCTAACCACATAAGTATCCTGTTTTACTAACTCGTAGCCACATAAGTAGTCATTTGTGTGTGGGGACGGACAGACGATGGAGGCCACCCCAGATGCCAGCATTATGTGTACCATATACAAGATATGGGTACACATAAAAAATAAAAATTGAATGGTTTATATCTGATATTTTCCCAAAGTTAATAAAATTGACAAATTTGTCTTTTGAGTGCAACAAGGCTTTGCAATACTTTAGCATTGTAAAGCCTCCTTGCATTCAAGGGACGAAATACACCACAACCCATGCTATTCCGTAGATTATAGGGCTTAAAACATAAAACAAACCAAGAACATGAAGTTTTGATGGCAAAGAAATGACAAATATAAAAAATAAAATAAAAAATCGCCTGCCCACATGAAATTTTACAAAAAATGGCCTGAGAAACAAAAGAACTACTTTGTAGGGCCTTAACAATTCTTATACCAGGAACTTTATTCCAGACTAATATGATCTTTACTTGAATTTAACCCTCTATGAACCGATGTCAAAATATCAAAATCTTAATTTGCGACCTTTTCTCATAATCCAAATTAACCGATTCAATCTTGTTTCATATAGCTCAGTGTGCCTTGTCAAACAAGATTAAATTTGTTAACCCTTTACCTAACATGAAAGGCAGATGATAAAATTCTTGAATAACTAATGAGCTCATTCCAATGAGAGGTCATAAGCTATGTTTTTGTGCCAAAAAGTGAAAAAAAATAATGAAAATTGAATGATGATTTTTGTAAATAGCGCTGGACGGTTTTGGACGTTACGTTGGGTAAAGGGTTAAATTCCTTTTGGAATTATGGGAAAAATCTGTGGCTAGAAATTTTAGTATTATGACATCTGTGTGCAGAGAGTTAATCTTTGGGAAAATCTCAGCCTGGAGACTTTACAAGAATCAGTGTCAGGTTGACGTATTATTTTTGTGAAAAAATGCAATTTATGCAAACAAATACCACAAGTTATGCATAAACGGAGCAATTACTCAAATTTATATTTTTGAATGACTTTTGATTACTTATTCTTAGAAAGAATGATTTTCTAGCACTTTCAGTTTTCGTTACAAAAATCACAGTAGAGTGACTACTGTCCTCCTGAGAAAAGGAGAGCAACTGTACACTTAGAATGAGTCATTTTACTATAATTGTAAATCCTATACTACAGTCTTTTCTGTAATACCATCCATTTTTATTACTGGGGTTCAATGACACTTTTGCCAGCCAGAGTCATCTGGTGTCAGACAGTTTTATGGATTGTGGAAGCCAGAGTACCAGGAAAGAACCGCTGACCAGTGGGGAGTAATTGTAAGACTTCCCAACGTACTTATTCCACACAAGCAGGGTTAGCATTGGTTGAAGACATGTGCATCATTGACGAGCAGTATGTCTTGGTGGTACACAGCATCACAATGCCCCCCACATGGGCAATCAGGATTAAGTGCATTGCTGATGTAGTCCATGGAGTTCCTTCTGGCAGGAATCAAAGAGTGTGGACCTTTCAGATTGAAGTCGATTGTCAAACCCATTGAGCCACCGCGTACCCAGGTGTTGTGGAATATCTGGATGGAAAATTACTCAAACCTTTAAGTATTAAAGGAGACTTGCCTGTTACCGTGACATTTATTGTATGAACTCGGATTTTACAATCCCTTAGTTCCTCAAAATTTTGTTGACTGGCATTTGTGGCTCTCCATTTTTTCAATTTAGGTGGGCTACAGAGATTGATCACTTGCCTCAAAATAACAGACATTTAAGCGATGTCAATCTGAAAAAGAGGTTTAAAAAAAAATTTCCAAAGTTTAAGTTATAAAATTAAGACAAACAATAAAGTTGAATAAACTGGTAAACACTTCAAAGAATACAGTAAATATACCTTTAAATAGCATTGATATGTATTGAATATTACAGCATGTTCTTTGTTAAACTTTCTCATCATCTCCATTGTGAATCGTGAGATAGCAGGCTGGAAGTAAGTCTGTTCTGCATCTATCATAACTCGGACGCCTTTGTTACATGCATGCTAAAGCACAAAATAAAGAAAACAAATCTGGCGATTATTTGTATATTGTTTTGAAAGATAAAAAAGTATTTAATATTTGTAATTATTTCTTTGCTATCAAAAGTTCATGTTCTTGGTTTGTTTTATGTTTTAGGCCTCATCTGCAGAATTGCATGGGTGATGGTGTATTTCGTCCCTTGAGTGCAAGAAGACTTTGCAATGCTAAAGCATTGCAAAGTCTTGTTGCACTCAAGGGACAAAATTATCAATTTTATTAACTTGGGTAAAATATCAGACAAACATTAAATTTTTATTTTTTAAAGTTTGCATTGGTTCTAAAAAGAGAGTGTGCGGCAGCCAAAAGGACCATGCGGGAGGGCCTGAGAAACAAACTTTTAACATTTTATGCCTAACAGGGTTATTCTACAAGGCAGTATCCAATTTAGGTAGGACTCATTGTATTATAAACTCAGTTAACTTGTCAGATGATAAAAATTTTCACTGCTGAAAATATAGAAGGAAGGACAAGTTCCTACCCCAAATTGTGATTAATATTCAAGGACTTTTCTAGGACTTTCAAGGACCTGAATCACAAATTTCTAGGACCTACATTTGAATCTGTAAAGCTCAATACACATAGCATATATATACCCAGATCTTTCAAATCTTTCCCACATACTTTGAAAACACTGGATGCTTATTGAGAATGATCCAGCCTTATCCAAGACATTTCCCAAGCCTCCAATCGTGGCTTTCAAAAGTCAAAAAAACATTTGCGACATTCTTGTTTGTGCCAGCCTCAATCCAGTTCTAAAAAAACCAGTTCTAAAACATGCAGCACGATGCGTACATCCGATTCATTCAACGGCACTAGTACTGGGAAATCTTTTAGAATTTTTTGCTACGGCACCTGCAAACGTTCAAATGTGATCTATCTACTTCAATGTGGAATTTGTCAAATCCAGTTTGTCGGCGAAACCTGTACCCCGTTTCACATACATGTTAATAACCACAGGTCATTCAAAAAAAATGGAGCGTGACTGTGCTATTACACGACACTGCGTGTCAACGGGTCACCCTTTTACTTCTTTTCAGGCCTTCATCACTGATTCCAAGTTCAACTGGACAAAAGCTGAGCGTGTCGTCCGGGAAACATTCTGGATCAAATAGTTATGCACGAATAGACCTCTCGGTCTCATCAGAACTTCAAATTCAAACTATTCTTAAGCAAGGATGAATTGTCTCAATCCATGTAGTTTCCAGGCAGTCTAGTCACTCGACAAAGATACGTAACTCTCATTCAAGGATCGCGGTACTATATCCGTAAATTTCAAGCAACTGCACTCAGCGGCCAGGACGCATTTTATTCTTGTATTTTTGTAAGTGTCATTTCTCAGTCAATGCTATGTAAAGAGTTAAGAAGCAATGATTTCCCCCCTTCCCCCCACCAAGTTCAAATGTGCCATCTGGGCACACTACACAATAAAAGCACACTACACAATAAAAGCTGAGTTGTTAATTTGTATAAATTTCCCAACCCATCCAAAAATGACAGCCATTCTGTTTTGATTGAAATCCTCTATCCTTCTTCTCCAAACAAATATGTTGTCCTGCTCCATGCCTTTTCATGGATCCCCACCTTCTCAGTAGTTATTCAAGAGCTCCTTCATCTGTCTTGTTAACCCTGCATGAGTTCTGAAGTCTGCAAAACTGTTAATGTCAATTTGCAGCATCACCCAATAAGCAGGTTTAGCCAGTCAAAAAAGGGCAATAAACCTGCCAAAAAGGTTTGACCAATCTCAGTCTCAAAATGACATCTCCACACGTTCCCATGCTGGTTAACTCCTTGCATGTTGCTGGTCAATTTGCCTGTCTATAGACAGGTTATCTCTTGCCACTGAATTAAGTACAACCTGGGTCCATTTAATCAAATTTCCCCCAATAAATTGAATAGATTTTTACACCCTTGATTCCTTGTGTCAAATTTAAATGAATTTTTCATCAAATCTAGTCATGGCTGCTTTGCAGCAGCCATGACTAGATTTGGTAAAAAAATATCTTGAAAATACTCTGCGGATTAAGAGTTAACCTTGGGGCAAGTTTTAAAAAAACTGGAGCAGAAAATAAGGGAATATAAGCTCAGACAAATTTGTGTCGTCTAACTACAACTCAACAAGAGCAATATATCAGCAACGACATATCTGATCCATCTGAAAACCACAGATAAATAGGTTCCCAATAGCTCCAATTCTACATGTTAATTTACAACAAAGCATAAGTGGATGAATAAAAGGTAATTTAATTTAGATTTTTCGTTTGAAACGGAATACTACAATTTTTTCTGCTGCATGAACAGATGAAGAAATACAAATTACCTTGGGCAGGGAAAAAAATTATGGATAGGATTTTAATATGTTCCAGGAAAAAAAAGGATCAGATGTGTTTTTTATTCATCAAGCGCAAATGTCCATTCATCAAGCAAGTGGAGGGGTGAAGTTTTGACATCCTGCATTCAGTTACCCGCGGTAATCCATACTGCTTATAATGAATCATTTAGAAATAAAGGATCTCTTATGAGATGCAATTTCATATGAAATTCCTTCTCTTTTTTTTAATCTTATTTGTTTACAAGGATTGGCGAACAAGTTATGCAATTTATATTAATGTCTCTCCTTGGCCATTTGGTGTAGGTGTGTGGGATGACCTTCATAGCGGCAACTTCGTGGCCTAGCTCTTCTCGAATCCTATGAAGGAATATTTAGCCTGCATGGAGTGTGTCTCTCTCGACACAGAGAACAGCCATTTTACGTCCCCACCTAATAGGATGGTACGCTGTGACAGCATCAACCTCACAATTGATGCTGACAAAGAGTGTTCGGAAACCTCAAGAACTTTCCCCGACCGGGGATCGATCCTGGGACCTCTGGCATGAGAGACCAGCGCACTTATCCACTCGGCCACCACTATGAAATTTCTGAACCAAGTTCACTAAAACTGATCTGAGCCGAGGTTTACCAAAGCTCAAATTGATTTTAGTGAACAAGGTTCAGAAATTCCGTGTCAAATCATGACAAATTTAAGATTTTTTTTTATCACATAATGCGTAATTTCAATTTTAGCTCATGTAACGCCTAACGATGACCAGCAATGTTCATAAAAATTGCCATCAAATTTTAGTATTTTTTTTCAATTTTTGCCTCAAAAACATAGCTTATGACCTCTCATTGGAATGAGCTCATTTAGCTCATTCCAATGAGGACTCATAAGTTAGGCATTCGAAACAAAAAATGAAAATATTTAGTTATACGGCAGTATTCAGGAATTGTTTTCTGCAAATGTCATCTGTTATTTGTATTAGGTTGACAGTTAATGAAAAATAAGAGAAAATTAAATCAATTGATTTTCCGATTCCAACTTACTCACAATGTTACCATGTCAACATTAACTTCTAGCGTCATTCATTTATTAGAAGTGTTGTGAACGATATTATTTTCCATAATGAGCTATTTGATGGTAATTGTGTGATATATAGAGGATATCTACGCTAGTTTAGTGAATATCATGAATTGTCCCTATACCCCGATAAATTCTGCCTTTTGATTGGTCAGAATGCCTTAGACAAATAGCCATGGCAAAGGGTGTGCTCAACATCCAAGGTATATGACAGCGTGCAACATCCAGGGTATAAGCGCATGCGAAACATCGGGGGTATATGGTTTCAATGAAAGCTTGAACCAAAAAACCCAAAAATAGTCACAAATATCATCAGATTTCAGACAATACAATCATAAAAATAAAATAAGCGCAAATAATTTGTCCCCTGAGTGCCAATGCGTTCTCTGTGCCAGTAGGCACATAGAACTCATTGGAACTCAGGAGATGATATGTCAACAAAATACTGTTTATTCATTTCCTTAACGACCCAAGAGATGTAACTCTATCTGTTGTCTTCTGCGATTTTAAAAACAAAATTATTATCACAAATTTGGTCCAAACGATTGTGGAGCTGAGAAATGCGTCCACAAATTTATTTCCACTAAGTTGTATTGTGTTTCAAATGGGACAAAAAAGTTATCTACGCCAACATGTATGGTATATGCCGATTTAATACCTGGATGTTTCATATAAACACCTTGCCTGTGGCTTGGTGTTTAAAAACCGACATCCAGGTATTGAATCTCCATATACCATACATGATGGCAGAGATAACTTATATTATCTCATTCGTGTGGACCTGAAAGTTATATTTTTCACAAGCACTTGGGCGAGTGAAAAATAATGCGTTCAGGTCCACACAAATGAGATAATTCACGATATTCACTAAAATAGCATAGATTTTCTTTTTATTATATGCTGCGTGACATTTTACTGCGCAATATTCAGCCCTATTCAATTACAAACAGTTTCAAGACAATAGCAAAGACTGCTGATCATTCCTTCAAGGCAATGTCATGTGCCAAAGTGTGTGGAACTGAAAGTATTAATTTTTCACTCGCGCAAGCTCTCGTGAAAAATTTAAAAATAAAACTTTCAGGTCCAAACTCATGAGATAATTCCAGATGTTCACTAAAATAGCCTAGATTTTCTTTTTATTATATGCTACGTGACATTTTACTCGGCAATATTCAGCCAAGTTCGACTGCAAACAGTTTCAAGGCAATAACCAAGATCTGCTGAGCATTCCTTCAAGGCGCCATTAAAGGAAGCTACTGATGGATATTTCTCGATATCGATCGAGTCGATGGATATTGAGAAATATCTTTTAGATAACTTGCAATAATTCACAGGCTAGCTTATAGTAAATGTCAAGTTTATATAATGCTGGATTTATTATTCACATTCATGCTGCTGTGTGTGTGATGTGTTGTCATAAGTGCGCTGTTTCTTGCAAAAATTTTGCAGCCTCAACATCATTGATAATTCGAGATCAACAATAATATTGAACTTGAATTTATGATTTTATGTTTACAACCCATCAAATTTTTGTATTCGTGCCAGTAAATATAAATGAAAGTGTCAATGACACTGTAGCTTAACTTGACTGTGTGTTGTGTTGGATGAAAAGGATAATGTTCAATGTTTATGAAAGGATTATGAAATACAAGAATTGTGATAACTGAGAATATGTTAATTTCTGTTCCTTGTATGCTGTGTTTTCAATAAAAATAATTTGAGGTGTAGACTGCACCAAAGAATTGAGGGGTGGGTTAAAGTGGCCCTCACAGTTAATGTATGTCAACGAAAGTTACCAAGTTAGAGTGAAATTATTCCAAAATGAGTCATCCTATCAAGTTACAATGAAATCCCTTCATAAACATAACTCGTAGACTTTGCTAAAGGAATCTTGGTCACATGATGGCTTGGCAGTCACAGTTGACCGATCATGACCAAAATAGGACAGTCTCATCTAGATATCATACCTAGTTATCCCACCAAGTTACAATTAAATCTCTGTATAAAAAGAACCTTTAGACAGTACTAATTGAATCCAGGTCTTGTGACCAGGTGGAGGTAATGGCTGACTGATCGTGACCAAAATAGGAAAGTCTCATCTAGACATCATATCAAATTATCCTACCAAGTTACAATGAAATCACTTCATAAATATGAATTGTAGACTGTGCTAAACAAATCTAAGTCACAGGCCTGTGTGGCCATCACCGTTATTCACGGCTGACTGATCACGGCCAAAATAAGACATTCTCATCTAGACATTATACTGAGTCATCCTAGCAAGTTACAATGAAATCCCTTCATAATATGACCTGTAAACTGTGCTAAAGGTTTTCAGGTTTCATGCTCGGCAGCCATCAAGGTTGACAGATTGCGACCAAAAGGGAAAGTTCTCATCCAGAGATTATGCGGAGCCATCATACCAAGTTACAATGAAATCCCTTCATAAATAAGACCTGTAGTCTGTGCTAAATGTTTTAAGGTTTTGGGCTCAGGTAGCCATCACAGTTGAATGATCGTGACCAAAAGGGGACGTTCTCATCTATACATTATCTGGAGTCATCCTACCTAGTTACAATGAAATCCCTTCATAAATATGACCAGTATACTGTGCTAAAGCTTTTTGGGATTCAGGCCCCTGTAGCCATCACAGTTGACCGATCATGACCAAAAGGGGACACTCTCATCTAGACATTATACAGAGTCATCCTACCAATTTACAATGAAATGCCTCCATAAATACGACATGTAGACTGTGCTAATGATTTTCCGGGTTTTGGGCTCAGGCAGCTGTCTTGGTTAACAGATCATGACCAAATGGGGAAATTCTCCTCTAGACATCATATGGAATCATCCTACCAAGTTACAATGAAATCCCTCCATATTAAATATGACATGTAGACTGTGCTAAACGTTTTTGGGTTTCAGGCTTGGGCAGCCATCACGGTTGACAGATCGTGACCAAAAGGTTATGTTCTCATCTAGACATGACCTCAAACCTGCATATGAAATTTAGTGACGATTGGACAAAAACTACTTTGTGCTAAAGGAAAATGTGAACCGACTCGCAGACTCACAGACTTCCGCACGAGTGATGGCAATAGCTTATCTTGACTTCAAGTTAAGCTAAAAATTATTTAATATTTTAATTTTTTCATTGTTGTTTTATTTTTATCAACCATGATTTACATCAACCCTGTTCTCCAGCATTGAGAAATTCCGTACTGGTGTCACAGTAAGAATTTATGTCCAATATGCCTGCTTCGTTTGTGAATTTTTTCAGTTCCTTAAAGTTTTCGGGTCACCTAAAAATTTAATTATTTTTTAGCATCCCAATCTATGAATGAAATACGGTAATGCATTCCGCCATAATGAATCTTCAATAAACAGGGTTTTCTCCTGTAACCCATACAAGTTTAAGTTAAGTTTGGATTTACTCTGCTTGCTGAAGTGGGCTTTTCTGGCCCAGAAGAGAAAATACCCTGTTACCTCATAGAGATATAATTCCACTCCTTGTTAACTAAATATTCCTGTACAAATAGGTGTAACTCTCTTATCCATAATGTTTTTATTTCAGACTTTATTTAATTTTTCAATAAGGCCACACAAAGTAGATCTTCTGTTTCTCAGGCCATTATTTGTAAAATTGCATGCGGGTGAGCGGTTTTTTATTTTATTTTTTATTTCTGTAATCATTTCTTTGTCATCAAAAGTTCATTTTCTTGGTTTATATTTTAGGCCTCATAATCTACAGAATAGCATGGGAGGTGGTGTATTTCGTCCCTTGAGAGCAAGAAGGCTTTGCAATGCTGAAGCACCGCAAAGCCTTCTTGCGCTCAAGGGACAAATGTATCGATTTTTTTTAACTTGTGTAAAATATCAGACATAAACCATTTAATTTGGTTATAAAAAGGGAGCATGCGGTAGCCAAAAGGACCATGTGGGAGGGCCTGAGAAACAGATTTTTAATTTATTTAGGCTTAAAATATAATATATAACGGAAATTAGCCTTAGTTCAAAGATTTTTGAGCTGGTAAGCTAAGTTGAGCCAAACTTGCTTTGAACTGTTGCATTTTTCTTCAGTGGCATGAAAGCTTTAGCTTAGACTAACCTTCGTCATATATTACATTTTAATTAACTTGTTACTACACCATTTTGAAAGGTTATGATAAAAATATCGACATCGACTTCATCTAATAATGTATGGTTGTCAGATGGTAGTGTAGCCACATTTTACGGCTCATCATCCGACTACTCTATTAAATTTTTACCCAACGCAAACAATATCAAAATTTATTATTTTAAATATCATTTTTTAAATTTTTTCAAAAAATTTCAACAAAACCATATCATGTGGCCCCTCAATGGAATGAGCTCGATGAGCTCGTTCCAAAGAGGGGTCACATGATATGGTTTTGTTGAAATTTTTTGAAAAATAATATTTTTTCAGCTGCTGAATTTGGTTATTATGAGGGCAGATGCAGGCGATTAGTTGGGTAAAGTGTTAATGGCCATCAGGGCAACAAAAAGAGGAAAATTGATTCTGATGAGACCTCAACATCAGACAAACTCGTCAAACCCCAAATCGTGGAGGAACACTGCAAGATTTATTGGAAAGTACGCAATATCCAGTGTATCCAAGTTATTGACGTTCTTAAGTGACCCTGGTCTTGATTTAAACACATGGATCAGGTGTGATAAAGAATTTTATCTGATAACCATAGAGTATAACACCTGTTGCATATACTTTAAGAATGTACAATGGGTGTTGTATATAATTATAATTTATGCAAACAACCTTTGACCTCGTTCGAATCTATTTTCATTCATTCATAAATTTTATAATGCAGGTTTGATTTCTTCGTTGGAGGAGCAAGTGATACTTTATCGAAATAATATTATATAGTTTTTGTAAGTATAAACATGTAAATATTCTGTTTATTTTGCTGAAATAAAGAAATAATTACAAACTACTTCGTTCAAAATCTTATGTAGAAATTTAAATTTTATAGTTAATTTCCTTTCTTATTATACCTACCACAGTTGTTTACTACAGGCTTGCACTACAGTGGAAGTCCCTAACTCGGACAGTATACTCTTTATTTTGATCTTTAACAAGTGATTTATGACAGAAAAGTGGTGCAAAAGCACAAAGAAAAAATAAGCCAAAACTGGGTCGAGTGCTACTGATGCACACCCAGTAGGGGACACTCTTCTCCTAGTACAAATCCATGGCTTCCAGTACCAGTGCGCAGATGTGTAACTAATGACTCATTCTTTTGAATCCGCCAACATTGGAGTTATGTGATCAGCGGGGAGGAAGGATTCTTACCCGAATAAGAAGACAGTAGGGCCTCCATGTAAACAATTTACTATAAAATTTAAATTTATTATCAACCTACTCTACAATTGTTTACTACAGGCTGAATAGACAAAAGAAGGTGGAAATCACATAACCAACCCCCACAAAACCCATCTGCACTGGAACCATGGACAGAAGAAGAGTGCCCTAAGCCTATCAAACCATAGCATCACAAACATTAGTAAAAGACAATGAGAGATGAGGCGTATGGCTCTGTGTGACACACAGACAGAAAGGACAGTAAAACAGCACAGGACTGGAACTGGCCTTGTAAGAAGCCTAATGGCTAGGGTAGACAACAGCCTGAGCAGAAGAAAGATGGCCCAAAGAAAAAAGGTCCTCAGACTGCTCCTGCAAATGACGCAGATAGAAGGTGGAGAAACTAGAAGCATTTCCCCAGTAGGCTGCCTGCATAACATCCGACAACTCGACGGAGTTAGCATAAGCCCAGGAGGTAGTCAAGGCATGCACCTCGTGGGCAGAAATACAATTAGTATTAGCAAGACAAATCCTTCAAGAAATGGACTGAGGAGAGATCTTCTGTTGACCAGGAATAAGAGACAGAAAGAATCGTTTCCTGTCTTTCCTAATGCATCTGGTTGAGATAAATGTGAAGTGTACGAACCGGACAGAGCAGAGGGTGATTACCCTCAGCAGAAGGAAGAGCCCTGACACAGATAGGAGGTGGAGTTGTTTCTGGTATCTGATTCTTGGCCAAAAAGGAGCAATCGGTGGTAAAAGTAACACTGCTGGTGGAGCTCCTGAAAAAGGCCGGAACAACCAAGAGGGTGTGAAGCTCACTAACCCATCTGGCTGAGGCAAAAGCCATCAGAAAAGCCATCTTGTATGTGAGAAAATGCATATCCACCTGGGATAAAGGTTTGAATGGCACTCCCTCCCCCCCTCCCCCCACCCAAGCAAAGTAGCACCCAAGAAAGCTGCAAAATCCTAGGCTTTTTAAAAAAAAGTGCCGAATAAGCTTGGAGAGGTAAGGATTAGTGCCTATACGATGCTGTCCCACATTCGAAAAGGTCGCCAAAAGCATGGACCTGTACCCTTTGATGGAAACAGGCTGGAGACCCACAAGAATCAAACAGCTATATCAGAATTTCTGCAACCCGTGTTATCGAAGGATTGGCATAATCAACAGAGTGATCAGCACACCATCGACAAAAGACCTTCCACTTAGCCGCATAAGCTAAACCAGTGGAGCGCTGCCATGAAGAAGAAATGCACTCCCCTGCTCGTCTCGAAAAACCTCTACGGAGGGGACAGGACCTGACAAAAGATATGCGTGAAGGCACAATGATGTCAGGTCGACGTGAAACCTCCTCAGGTTACCTTGGCAAAGAAGGCCGCCAACAGAGATCGCAGCTGATTGATCCACACTCATTGAGGCGACAGGGGAGCGATCAGAATGATTTGACAACTGCAGATTCGAAACTTGGCTAGAACCTGAGGCAGAGTTGGAACTGGCAGGAAGGCGTAGCTGACCAGACCGTTCCAATCAAGTGACAGAGTGTCCACGGCGAAAGCCAAAGGATTTGGACACGGGGACATGAAAGGTTCCAACGGGTCGCAAAAAGATTAACGTGGGGACGACCCCAGAGATCGCAAGTGACTGGAACACTGCCCTGTGAAGCATCCACTCGGTGGAGATTACCCTGCCCCATCAGGACAGGGAGTCGGCTAGGATGTTCAGATGACTGGGAATGTGACGAACCACCACTCTGGTGTTGACATCCTGAGCTAGCAGTAGAAGATCCCGAGCCAATTCGTACATGGGAACCGAGTGCATGCCACCATGATTCCGAATGTAAGTGACCACTGTCGAATTGTCAGACAACAGAAGGACCTGACAATTCGAAAGATGGGGGATCCACTACTGAAAATCAGAAGAAGAGCAAGAAGCTCCTTCTAGTTGATGTGAAGAGCTGCTTGATTCAGGTCCCATACCCGTGAAGGGAAAGACCTAGAGGATCCAACGTCGCACCCCATCTGAGACCGTTGGCATCTGCCGTCAGAACACGATCGGACATGGTTAAGTCCAACGGAACTCCCTGCATAATCCACTGAACATCCGTCCAGAGGAGAAGGTGATGATGAAGAGAGTCTGGTAACTGAAGAACCAGTAGAAAGTAGAAGGACACCCCCAACTACGAGAGAAAGGTGCCAGAAATTAAAGGACCGGCAGCAACACAACTGAACCCAGACAGCCGACAGGGACCCAAAAAACAGAAGTTCGGCCCTCAACGGACAGGAGAAATCCTGTCCATAGAGCCCCCCACTGACACCTAACTCCAATAATAATAATAATATCCAAAAGGATAACATAAATTTATCAACCACAAAATCATATGTCCGAACCGCATGGTACATAAAAGTCACGCACGAACACGGAGAATATGAAAAAACAATGGAAATGTGGTTGAAATTGAAAACGAGAATATATAAAAGACAGTCCTGTTATTATACGATATTCAAACCCATAATTCCAGTCACAGGTAACCATTATCAACGAGTTGAATTATCACTGATTCTTAATGCAAATGGAAGCACGTCTTCCCAGACGACAGAAGAAAAAAGAATGAGTCATTAGTTACACATCTGCGCACTGGTACCGGAAGCCGTGGATCTGTACTAGGAGAAGAGCATCCCCTACTGGGGTGTGCACCGGTAGCACTCGACCCAGATTTGGCTTATTTTTTCTTGGTGCTTTTACACCACTTTTCTTTCCCAAATCGCTTGGGAAAGATCAAAATAGAGAGTATATTTTCCGAGTTAGGGAATTCCACTGTACTGCAAGCCTGTAGTAAACAATTGTAGGGTAGGCTGTTAAGAAATTACTAGAATCTCAATAATGTGTAGCGTGCTATTTATAGTTACATCTAGGAACACAATCAATGAACTGCCCTAATTACAAGTTCGTCTGCTACCAGAAAATAAAAGTTTTGTACAAATTGTACACAAAAACAAAAGTGGACAATAATTAATGGAAATTGGGAACTTCTCGACTGAATACACATTATTCCAACATACCTTCTGAACACGGTAGAAAATCAACTTGCACTTAAGCTTCAAGTTTGATTGCTTCGGCAATAACATCACCAATTCAGCAGACAAAGTGTCATAATTACCACCACCCCAGTAGCAGCAGTACCCTTAAACATTCAAAATTACGAAGAAAAGACAATGTCAATGAACAATGTTCCACAATTATTCTATGGAGAACATTTACACTTACCTGTTCAGAGAAAATCCTACAACGACATCACCAAGAAAACGTAAATTCCAGAGTGTTATTCCAATACTGTCTGATTCCGAATGAAAAAGTTACTGAACAATCCACTTTTCACCGATATCAAGCAAATGTAACATGTTAACTTTTATGTTTCAGTGTAGTGAGAAATCCCAGAAAGTGTAAATCAATCACCGTCATCGATTTTATGGTGTAAGGGGCCCAACTTTGTTTGTCTCGTCACATTTGTTTTGTCTCGTTTTCTATGGAGGCCAGTGGGAATATGCATAAAAGTGAATATAAGCCTAAGCGAGTTAAAGTGCTGTTTGTTATCAGACAAAAACAATATACATATAGTGTTTTTTTATATCTGGTTTATACAACTCATTGAAATATAGTTAATATTTTCTCGGCAGAGCCTCGAATATATTAACTATATTTCATCTTGTATAAACCAGATATAAAACAAGCCAAGACCAATACCGGGTCTGGACCTGCGTCGCTGCAGGCAATTGATCACAGAGATGAACAGACTTCAAAGTATCGGCAAACAGGAAGTGGCTACACGGCAGATCTGAAAATTAGATACACGATACAACTCATCATTATGAAGCAGCAGACCAAATATAAAATCATTCCCTTTCATAGAAGCCAAGAAAACTTTGACGGAAGAAGTGTTTCGGACGGACTGACGGACGGACGGACTGATGGACAGAGTTGAGCGGTTACTAGACCTGCTCTACTGCTGGCAACGCAGGTAAAAACACTATATGTATATTGTCTATATATTGAATTTCTAACCTCAAGACTATACATCCTGATGGTTTGAACAGGCTTAACTTTTTGTCCGTTTGATTGTAGGTTAATTTAATTTTTCATCAAAACAAGTCACTTGACATCAGACCTGACTTGATTTTATGAAAAAAATAAAAAAAAACACTCAGCTGTTAAGAATTAAATGTACTGTAAATAATTTAGTTTAGAAAAAAATATATGCAATTATCCCTTTACCCAACAAATCAGCTGCATCCGCCTGCATAATATGCAAATTCAGCAGTTGAAAAAATATTATTTTTCAAAATATTTCAACAAAACCATATCATGTGACCCCTCATTGGAACGAGCCCAATGAGCTCGTTCCAATGAGGGGTCACATGATATGGTTTTGTTGAAATATTTTGAAAAATTTCAAAAAATGTTATTTAAAATAACAAATTTTGAGATCATCCGCGTTGGGTAAAGGGTTAAGCAGTTTATTCTGTGAACAAGAATACATTTGGAGTAAGTGAATTGACAGGATCTTGAATCAATAACAATCCGAGAATTAGAAGAAGACATCATTACATTAATACCTTGACTACGATATTGATCCTTCTGAGCATGTTCTTCATCTGGAGTTCTTCTTCATCTGATAATGACTGTGCTAGAGGCTCTAATTCACCGGTCTGCAACAAATAAAATAAATTACATCTCAATAATTAATTCCTTTCAAACAACACAGATAAAACAGAAGCCACTGTACATAAACCCCAAATGAAAGAAAAATGAAATGCAGAATATCTGCATTGAGGTGCTATATAAGTAATGGAAAGTTAGCTTGAAATTAGGTGACAGGTTATTTTCTATGTCATCAAAAATCTAAACAAAATGATAATTTGTGACTTTTTTGTTATTCATCCATATTTACGAATAATTCTATGCTATTTTGAATACAAAGAAATTAAAAATTAAAACACTTATAAGATTTTTGATGCTATCAAAAATAACATGCCACCTATTTTTAAGTTAAATTTCCCAGATTTAATTTTAATTCAGATTTACATCTTTTTAAGATTATTTTCCAATAAACTCAGTTTTTCTTAACTGGTAAAATATGTACTCTATTATTTTGGGGAGTAAAATATTATTCATTAATAATTGTTTTGTTATAGGCACTCTCCAATAAATTTTAACAAAATAAATCTATACTGACAAAATAGAATTTAATTTCAACTCAATGAGAAGCACATGTTTCCATCTGCTGCACTTACACATTCACCTTTAAATAAAGCCCAAATAGAGGCTTCCAGTACCAAGCCAGTCAAGACATACACAGAACGACACGTGTGTGAATGGGTTAATCGATATGGCACGAGTGAGAGTGGGGAAGGTAGAACAAGAGGCCACAGGCCTCAGGTTTTATCCTTCCGCAATGGCACAAGTGCCATATCGATTAACCCATTCAAACATGTGTGTCATTCTGTGTTTTTTACATACCTTCTTGACTATGAAAACAATTATTAGGACACTCAGCAATTCATTTGACAACTATCAACACAAAGTCAACATTTTATTGCCAACCAAATTTGCGAGGGGGACCGCGTGTTACTATTTCGTCCCCTGAGTTCCAATGTGTTCTATGTGCCTACTGGCACACAGAACACATTGGAACTCAGGGGACAATTTTCAGCTATCACTAGTGATTCAAATTGTAATTGCATTGCACAATTTGTAGAAAATTACAGTGAAATTTGACTTCTGTTTAAAAATAGTTTGTTCCATTCTGCACATAAGTGTGGAACAGATTTTCATTTTCCACATGGTTAAGTTTTGCTAGAACAGGTGTGTTATAAAAGCCTGGAAATAAGCAATCTGTCATTTGCAGGTGGAGGTGAATTTGTTGATGTTATCCCATACATATATCTTCTGGGTTCCTCTTTCTGTTTAGGCCCGAGACCTTGATTCAGACTGAGGTTCACAGAGGGTAAACTTAGTAATGCTATCCTGTGGGGCAGGGTAGCATCATCAAAGTAACCCTCTGGGGACCTCATTCTACAGATGACAGTCTGCTTATTTCCTGTTTAATGACTATCAAATCAAGGCATGACTGCAGAAAAGCAGCCATGACTGGAATTATATGGTGTTTGTGTCACAAACTTATTCATGCACTTTAGGTGGGGTTTGCTGTTCCTCTGTCGTGTTTATAGCTTGTGAAGTTTTTTAGTATGACCCCTCCTAAGTTTGGGTGTACGGAAGACCATCAAATATTAATTCTTAATTGTGAATAAATTGGTTTGGTTTGGCTGAGCCTATGTCAGCTCCAACTTATCATTAACGTTCATCAACTTTTGATAGGAGTTGTTTTTTCTCTCCAACTCTCCAGAATTGGACCACAAAGGTGCGTATGGTTCACATAAGCCAATTGATGCACATGAACTCACTGTCAAGTCTGAACTGGGGCATAAAACAAAATTAACAGAAATTTTATTCCAGCAACTTGGGGGCACGGTGGCTCAGTAGGCAGAGATGCAGGCTGCAAGCCGAGAGTTCCTCAGATCGAATCCCACCTGCGGCAACCACGCTGTGTCCTTGGGCAAGACACTTCACCCCATTGCCCCTGTGGGGCACGGTGACACTGTGCACTAATGTGAACTGCATGTCGATGGTACACATGTCTTCAACCAATGCTAACCATGTTAGTGTGGAGTTAGTATGTTGGGGAGCCGACAGTTGCTTGCCATTGCACAATGGTTCTCTCTAGGTACTCTGGTGTCCTCCACCCGTAAAACTGTCATGGTCATGATTAGCCATTGTGTAGAAATATGTAACCTTAAACACCAATAAATAAATAAATAAATAAATAAATAAATATTCCAAAAACTAGATTTTTCATAGATTGCTGATAGTCAAGCTATGTCTGAGGTTGGGCTGGTAATGTAACTGCATACCATCTTATTGGCTTGAGACTTAAAAATGGCTGCATCAAGTGTGGAGATTTCCAAACTCAACTCAGGTTAACCCTTTGCCTAACATGATTAGCCGACGTCTCTTGCAAAAACATTTCCTTGTACAAGAAATGTTTTTATTTTTTTTCACCCAAAACATAACTTAACCCTTTATCCAATGAACCAGCCAGATCTGCATAAATTTCAAGTCAAGCAGGTGGATAAACATTATTTTGAAAAATAATTTAACAAAATCATATCATGTGACATGAGTACTGTTGTTAGATTTTTGCAATTTATACAGTACTTCTTTTGTAACTAAAGGGATTTTTACAGTTATCCTAGCATTTTTCCATGTAACTGTAAAAGCAGAATGCAGGTCAACAATGGGGTGCTTGAATACCACGTATTCCATTTAAAACTTTACTTTCAGCTCAACTTGACAACATCAGGTATGAGCTATTGGGATGGGATGCAATCTGTAATCCATATGTCCGTCTGAACCTACATCCCTCTGTCCGTACACAATTCCTTTAGCACACCTTATAGATTGCATCTATCACCCGATCAATTCCTGATTTTATATGTGGTTTTGGGACAATGACTAGATGGGAGCTATTTAATTTTTTGTTAAACTCCAATAAATAAATAAATAGTTACAGTATATTGGCAGTGGTTTCTAGAGAAGTCTTGGTATAAGCAGTCAAGACTTCATTAGAGATTACTGCTAAGTCAAAGTTTTACCGTATTATGAGGGTGCAAAAAATACGTAGAATTCTCCAGGCCTTTAACAACACTTTCAGAATCTATGACAACAAACAAATACACATTTTGCGAGAATAAAAGTTGATTCTCATTGTTTTCCCCGAGAGAATCATTTATGCAGATTGATTTTGATTCTTGCATGAATTTTAAGCCCTTTTGGGCCTCACAAATAGCGGGGGAGGAATTCGTCACATACAGGTGAATTGTGCACTTGGTGATACCTTCTTGAAATTTGGCACACTGTTAGTGTAGGCTATGAGGTTCTCAAAAACGATCGGCTACAAGTTGACACCGACCGGTGGCGACCAGTAGCGGCACAATCCAAAATGGCCGCCAGCGGCTGAAGGGAACCTCCTTTTCGACGGTCTACCGACTATACATCCGATTGTAAGGGCGCGAAAGTGAACTCTGATCCACGCACGTGTTGGAAACAGACGTGGGAGATGATGTAGAATAAAACGAGATTCTCTATACGGACGCATCAATTTCTTGGAACTTGAAAAGAGCGTTGTTTCTCCGGGATCAGCGTCATTCAGGCAAACCTGAATGACGCTGATCCCGGAGAAACAACGCTCTTTATGAAGCAGTCTCTTTGCCATACAATCTCTTGTTTGGCGTAATTCCGCAAGCAATTCTGATTTGTCTGTCGAAATTAATTCGAGAACGCGATTGTTCACAAAAATCATTCACAGAATGAGTGAGAATCCTCTTCGTGTACGGACTAGTACTGACTGGGAACGTTGTTGCTTTTGCCAGCAAGACAGTTCCAAGAAATTGATGCGTCCGTATAGAGAATCTCGTTTTCATGACGCCTATAAAGCTATTGAGGAAGACATAACGCGCTTCCTAGATAATGGCGTTGAGCTTCCATATAATTTGACCATTGATTGTTTGATGAGAGAGAGTGATGAGTGTATGTCGATGTCACTGTTGACGAATAAGGCAATATATCATAAGACATGCCGTGACAGTATTCGGACTCACATCGTACAGCGCGTGCTACACAAGCGAGAGCGAAATGAGGCAGTGGCATCCTGCTCCACGCTGAGTCCTAAAAGAACACGGACAAGTTTTGAATCTGGCTGTGACAGGAAACTGCCCCAGTGTGTTTATTGTCACAAACGCGAAGGTGACAGCAGTGAGCCTATTTGCAGATCAATGTCTGATAACAATAAACTCAAAATTATGGCAAAGGAAGCCGAGAACTGGGTTGTTTTTTCTCGGGTCAATGCAGCATTTGATTCCGCTGCTAGTGATCTTTACTATCACAAAACCTGTTATTGTAAGCTTGCCAATGAAGCACGAGCGGCTAAATCTAAAAAGTCGAAGAACGCCGAACATTCCGCGTCAGGCCTGCCCTATGACCCTCTCGTTATGGCAGAGCTCATAACATTTGTTGAACACAACGATTCCGCGATGAAGCTTGTCGATCTCAAGAATCTGTACAGTCGGAGGTTGAAGCAAGTCGGTTCTGATTGGCTTAGTGAAGAAATACATTCCACTCGATTCAAAGAACATTTGTTGCAGAAATTGGGCGATGGCTGGGACGCCTTCACACAGGGTAGAGATGTGTTTATTTCAAGTAGGTTTCGAGTTGGCTCCTTGTTGTCCGAATCTTTAACTCGTATAGTGTCTGAGGAAGAGGCAAAAAAGATAGTTGATGTGGGTCTTCTTCTGCGTAAACACATACTCATATCTCAAGCTCCTTTCACGGGATCATTTTCATCTTATTGCTTGAGCGAGCCTGTACCCAACTCACTCCTGACTCTTCTTAGAGTTCTACTTGAGGGCACATGTAGTATACAGAACTTAGGCGATGATGAGACTGTTAATGCCAAGACTCGAGTGGCTTGTACTATTTCACAGATGTTGATCAGCAATTCAGCGAAACGCTCCGAACATGCACAAAATGTTCACCAGAGACGTGACAGAGAAACTCCAATGCCTCTTTATGTGGGTTTGAAGTTGCATGCCCATGATCGTATGAAAAATCTTATCAGAGATTTTCATCAAATGGGACTCTCTGTCTCTTATGATCGCGTAATGGATGTTCGCAGGAGTTTCGCGAGAGCTGTTTCACTGCGGTTCAAGAACGAAGGTGTTGTAGTCCCAGCTAACTGCAAACGTAATGTTTTCTCGATAGGAACCACTGATAACATTGATGTATCTGGTAGATCTGATATGCATGGTACGTCCATCACACTCATTGGTCAACTGAGCAGGGACAATGTGGGTACTGATCCCCCACCACTGAGTTTAGATGTTCCAGAAGACACACAAATTGAACTCCCAGACGACTATGCATTTGTTCCTTTCGTTGAAGACTTTGGTGGGGACATCAGGCTTGAATCTCCAGATGAATGTAATGTACGGCCCAATGAATATGCAGATTTGAACGTGGGAGAGAATGACTGGTTGTCTCATGTGTCACAGATCAGCAATAAAGGGAAGGTTGATGGCAGCTGGCAGCTTGATGAAGTCCCTGTGACCTTTTCAGGCTTCTTTTCAAAACATGAAGATCAAGACAATGTCAAACCTCGTGCAGTTATTGGGGTATTCCCTGTTTTCAGTGAGCAGAAAGCGGACTCACTCAGTATGCAGAAGCATGCTATGTATGTGGTCAGGGAAGCTACTGCTTTCGTAAACCCCGGCCAGATACCTGTCATTGAAGGTGACTGTCCGTTGTATGCCAGGCAGAAAAAATGTCAATGGCTGTTCCCAGAGGAGATAGGTGAGGATCGAATGGTGTGTATGATTGGATTCCTGCATCTTGAAATGTGCACCCAAGAAGCTGGTGGTAAGCTTATGGGTGGTTCTGGTTGGGAGCGAATGTTTCACCTCGCAAAGATATTCACACCCGGTGTAGCATCATCCCTACTTGGTGGGAAACATGTCAAGAGGACGCGACAGGCATATCTTCTCACCCTAGTTTGGCTTGAGATCCTCAGAAAGAATGCTTATGAGATTTACTGTCAGCAGACTGGGCCCCATGAGTCATTTGAAATGTGGGAACAGAGGATTCTTTCACAATCTCCAACTGCGCGCTATTGGGGTGAAATCGTTCGGAACTTTCTCTTGACAAGCTGTCAATTCGTTCGGAACCAACGAATCGGTAACTGGCCTGGTACACTGTGTTCTATCGATGAGTTGTGCAGTTACTTTTTTGCCCTAGGACATACAAATTATTGTCGGTGGGTCCCCGTATTTCTGAGAGACATGTCTCAGCTACCCAGGCGGCATCCTTCAATCCACAACAAATTCATGGAAGGCCATTTTGTGGTCCAGCGTAGTGAGAGGAAGTTCAGTATGATGGGTTTAGATCAGAGCCAAGAACATAGTATCCAACTACTCAAAGAAGACAGTGGTCCAAAAGGTCTCTATGGCCAGGCTGAAGAGAAAGTCGTTATTGAGCTTTCAAGGTCAGAAGTTCTGCGTGTTATAGATGAGTATGAATATGCAAGTTTCCACACAACATCATCAGATAACACGGAACACCCGGAAAGTTCGGTATCAGAGCAGAAAAAATTTCTGAATCAATTGAAATCTCTCCTCGATCTGGTGAATCAGGGACTCATTATCAACCCTTATGATGAAACTAGTGGTCAGCTGGTGACATTAGATACTGGTGAATATATGGACCCCGAAGTTAGTAAGAGTTTACGGTCATTACCCGAAAGGGGCAAGCATTTATATTCCACTTTCTTGAAGGAAAGGCTTGTGGAATGCACCGTACCCCTGAATGATGTTATTCCCAAGGCAAATATATATACCTTCCTTAACCCACCCCCAGCCAACCTGGACAAAGGCCGAGACAAACTCATGTCAAGTAAAGCAACTGCCGCAATAGTTACCCAGATGTTCGTTTCACTGCAAGCCCGGCCTGATTCAAACATGGATGAGTTTTTCATGCACGAGAATGCACGTGATCCGCCAGCATTATCCGATAGAGGTAAGCTACGGAGTGGGACAAAATCTCAAATTCTCAATTGTTTACCAGCTATTCCTGCACAAGGGAAGAATTCAGCAGCTAGACAAGCTTCAGTTGTCATCTTGGATATGCCTGCTGTAGTCCATGTAATCAAACCACAGAAAGCGGATCTGTTTGGAGAATATGCTCGATTGCAATTATTGCCATACATCGAATCTCTGATTAACACGAACACCACAAGGGTTGATGCGATCTATGACTGTTACCCCGAAGGCAGTTTGAAGAATCAGACGCGAGCAAAACGCCTCGGTGAGACAGCAGTTAGGTTGATACGGGTGTCCGAGAACGTCCCTTTACCTAAAGGGAAGAATTGGCAGGCATTCTTGAAAGTTAGTGAGAATAAAGACGAATTTTTCAAGTTCCTGTCTGCTGAACTGCTGAAATTAACATCAACATCCGAGTACCAGTTGTTAACGACATCAGGAGAATATGTACTATGCAATAAGGATGTTAGCTTATGTGACATATCTCCATCGAACCACGAGGAAGCAGACACGCGCATGATGCTTCATCTCAACCATGCAGTCTCACAAGGTCACAAAATAGCTTTTCTTCGCACGGTTGATTCTGATGTCGTCATTCTGTCTTTGCACCATTTCGCAACATTCCGTGACCTTGGACTCAGTGAGCTGTGGATTGGGTTTGGAATTGGAAAGGCATATAAAGATATGCCAATTCATGAGATAGCTTCACAACTTGGACCTGATTACTGTAAGGCCCTGACTTTCTTCCACGCCTTCACAGGTTGTGATGTAACATCCAGCATGCTCGGCATTGGGAAGAAGACAGGATGGAATGCATGGATGAATTTTCCCGCATCAACTGAAATGATGATAGAATTGACTGAGAATCCGCAAGTCTTTTCAGAGGATTCCCCTCATATGCAGCATATCGAAAAACTCACCATACAGATGTACAGTAACAGTTGTGTCAGTACACGTGTCAATGATGCGAGACGGCATATGTTCACACATGGCCTTAAGTCTATGGAAAACATCCCGCCCACCAAAGCAGCTCTGTATCAACATGTAAAAAGGGTAATTCTTGTGTCATCTTTCATTTGGCATCGTGCTCTGCAGAAACACTTATGTGTGCCAGACCCATCACAGTACGGATGGGAGTGGAATCCACGTCTCAATATTCTGGTCCCATTTTGGACTCACCTAGGAGACGCAAGTGCTGCATGTGCACTGATGCTCCACTGTAGTTGTGCCAAGGCCTGCAAGGGCAATTGCAAATGCTTGAAAGCTGGATTAAGGTGCACACCTTTGTGTAAGTGTGAAGGTGGCTGTTGTAACAATATTGAGTAGTATACTGTCATGTTAGGACCAGTCATCTCCTATTCTGGTATTTTTTTTTCCATTTTCGGCCAGTTAACACATGTCATGTTTCTAGTTGAGTTGATTTTGCTAACAAATGTTCATCCCATGTGGCTTGCTACATTGTCCGGGGTATAGGAATACAGTTTTAGATTTCGGAAAATAGTCTGTTATTTACTGCACAAGACGGTGTTAATTCATGCATAGCATGATACAATATCCCCAACTATTTTGCCTCTGTACAACAGTTGATACCTTCGTTCACCCGTGTGTTCATCTATGGTATCCTTGTCTTTCTCTGGCCATAGGCCACATGTGACTAGTCAGTTCCTACTCCATAGCAAATCAACTTGGAAATCCTTCATCTTGTAGCGCACTCATGTCTCAATGAATCCATACCTGAGTTGATCTAATAAATCTAACGTAAGGTATCAAATTGCCATACCGGATCATATTTCGATAAGTTATTCGCTAAAACATTTCGACCACTCATCGACATCAAAGGTCATGTTTTGGCTCCCAGTGGTGGCTATATCTCTATATCCCTGGTAAAGTAGCATACCATGAGGGATGGGCATTAAGTGTCGGCAACATTAATCCTGACTTGGAACACACCACATCTTAACTGGCCGAAAATGAAGAATACTACTTGTAGTCAAAAAATATTCCTGTACCTCGAATGACTGCAAACATACACTCACCCCTTCTAGTCCCATTTTGCCAATGTTCTATACTGGCAAGATAACATTGTATAATTAACAACGGGAACTAATGCATCCCGAGTTCATTCCAGCACTGCCCTTGCTGGCAGACGTGTCGCTATGGTGTTGAGATTGAACCAGAACTCCTCTAGAAATTTGATAGTTTTATTTTCTTAGAAAATAAATCTATCGAAAATGCCGGAAGTTGAGAATAGACTGTCACTTTAATTGGATTATCAAATGTCCAAGTATCCCCACTGCTGCATACTATCGAGTACCCTTGTTCATGTGTTGACAGGAATCTCTCATACCATGTTCATTTGACCATTGCATTCCCGAGAAACATTCAACACTAATTTATCTACGGACGGACGATCATACTGACAGTCAGACACACAGACGCACACATCGACGGAAATTCTGATCCCATTATCCATTAATCTTCCCCCCAACTTGTTCCAAGGGCTTCACTCCATCATTCACATCAATTACAGCACATGTATGGTGTTAGGTTTGGAGCTTCAGTTGTGCGATCGGCGAAAATAGCTTTTTTTCGATCCGCTTGGCGGCCATTTTGGATTTCGCTGCTAGTGGTGGCTAGAGGATGGTGCCAACTTGTAGCCGATCGATTTTGAAATCTCTGATGCCTACCCTTACATCATGCCAAATTTCAGGAAGGTATCACCAAGTGCACAATTCTAGCGAATTCCTCCCCCGCTACAAAGTAGATCTTCTGTTTCTCAGGTTATTTTCTGTAAAATTGCATGTGGGCAGGCGGTTTTTTATTTTATTTTTTATTTTTGTAATTATTTCTTTGCCATTAAAAAGTTCATGTTCTTGGTTTGTTTTATGTTTCAGGTCCCATAATCTACAGAATAGCATGGATTGTGGTGTATTATGTCCCTTGAGTGCAACAAGGCTTTGCAATGCTAAAGCATTGCAACGCCTTATTGCACTCCAGGGACAATTTTATTGACTTTGGTAAATATCAGATATAAACCATTTAATTTTTATTTTTTTAAGTTTGCATTAGTGTAATAGAAACAAATGTGAAAAAATAGCACAGAGGATGAAATATAATAATTCTAATGTTGCTTGTTTGTGGACAAGAAGTCAAGCAAAGAGTTTAATGACATGTTGTTCTTGTCCACCCAACCGTATACAATTTTGCTTCAGATTTCAAAATAGCACGTGCTACCTGAGAATGTCAAATTGAATGGGTGACCAATGATTTTCTTTGTGCTATGTTGTGCTAGAGAGCCTGGGTTATTGAGAAAACACGCTAGATTTTGTCTTCCGACATTTTAAAAAATGCTGAGGTTAACCGAAAATCAGAGATTGCGTGCCATCAATATGCATGAGGCTGGGATACCTCCAGATGAGCTCGCTGCTGAGTTCGGAGTCACTGCGGCCACTATTTACCGTCTCATTGGAAGGTATAGAACCAGTGGATCTACTGCCAACAGACTGCGTTCAGGTCGACCAAGAGTTTCGACCCCTGCACAAGACCGACACATCAGGAAGTCTCACTTGCGTGACATGGACACCAGCAATTACTCCTGGTAGAACTAACAATAGAATTAGTGCACAAACTGTCCGCAACAGACTCGCTGAACACGGCATCCAAAGTAGGCATCCATACCACGGACCAATCCTTATCCAACGTCATCATACCGTCAGAATGGAATGGGTACATCAGCGTCTTTGTTGGACTTAGCAGCGTTGGAGCAGTTCTTTTTAGTGATGAATCATGATTTTGTCTCTGGTGCACTGATGGTAGGGCAAGCGAGTATTGCTGATGAGGAGAACGGTTTTCTGATGCTTGTGTGCGGGACTGCGACCGTTTCGGTGGGGGTAGTGTAATGGTTTGGACAGGAATTTCCTTGCACCATTGAACGCAGTTGATTTTCATTGATGGTAATCTGAATGGACAGCAATATAGGGACAAAATTCTTAACACTGTTGTTGTCCTACTGTTCAACGCTAACGTCGGATTGCAGTTATTCCAGCAAGACAATGCCTGATGTCACATGGCACGTATCTGTCGTGACTTTCTTGAGGAGCAGAGCATCAAACTTCTTCCCTGGCCCCCACTTTCGACAGATTTGTCACCAATCGAGCATCTTTTGGATCAACTGGACCGTCGGGTACGACTCGACTTCATGATCTTCAGACGTTAGGCGATTTATGTAATGTTCTAAGGCAGGAGTGGAACATAATACCACAGGGTGACATCCAGAGACTTATCACGTCCATGCACCATCAATGTCTTGCCATCCAAGAGGCAAAGGGTGGTTATACATGCTATTAACTGTATGTGTGAACTTTTTATTTCACCCCATGTCTGAATTGTGACGTCTTGACGTTACGCTGGAAACAGTTAGAACATGAAATTATGCAAATTCATACAGCTAGACTCAAAATATGAATTTACAATAATTTGTTTGGGATTAAAGTCGATAATACTAAAAAAAATTGCTCCTCAAAGTTTATTATACTTTCTTTTTTGACTCAGTTTTCAATAATACTTTTCATATATATTATAAGAAGTATCAGAAATTACCTTTGGATTTGGTACAACTAAAAGTTTGGACAGTTTCAGTTTCACTTCCAGTAAATTATCCCAGTCAAACAGATCAACCTCCCTGTAATATAGAAACTTCAGCATTATTCAATATTCCAACAAGGCTAAAATACTCGCGATCTGAATGGATAAGACATTGCATACTTTTTTCTAAGTCTATGCCTCCAGAAGCATATGTTACCATTTGACATAACCACACAAAATATATTAATTATTTCACTTTGCAATTATTTCATCAACGGAGTGACTTGCAAACACCTGCTTCATTTTACCAGATTTTTCACATCTGCAGCAGACTATGTTCCTAACGAAATGTTGTTTAAATTACAGCTCAGTTTATGATTTGAACTAAGATGGAGTGACCTTGACCTTTATCTCTGATTTATTAATTAGTTGTCCAGTGAAGTCATGGGATGCATGAGAGGTTTATTTACTGAACTTGTAATTGTTAACCCTTTACCTAAAATGAAAAGCAGACGTCACTTGCAAACAAAATTCTTGAATAACTATTTTGTTTCATTTTTTGTCTCAAAAACATAGGTTATGACCTATTATTGGAACGAGCTCAAGGAGCTCGTTCCAATGATAGGTCATAACCTATGTTCTTGAGACAAAAAATGAAAAAATAACAACAATTAATTGCCGATTTTTCTGACTAGCACTGGTCGGTTTTGGCCGTTATGTTGGGTAAAGGGTTAAGAGTTGCCCTGTTCACTTCATAATGTTGGTTTTGGGGCGATGGGTAGGGGATTATTGGAACATATATGTTATTGTAATGGATTGATGGTAACATGGTCAGGGGTCTGTGGCTTGGAGCTTATATTCAACCAAGACATGGGGCCACAAACCTCAGCCCTTGTTAACATCAATTCATCACAATAATTGTAATGTTATGTAAAATGTATAAATTATTTTATGCTAGCCTGTGAATTATCTAAAAAATATTTCTTGATATCCATCAACTTGAAAGATAATGAGGAATATCCATGAGTAGCTTATCATGCATCGGCGCATCACTTTGCCTTCGATATTGTTACAAGCAATTCAGCAACGGTACCAAAAATTCATGCAATTCCAAGCCATTCTGGTGATTCTATGACTGAAAAATTAGATGTATAATAATAATAAAGTAAAATAATTAGATGGATAGAAAGCGACTCCTAGAGTGATATTGAGTTACTGGGTACCGTATTTACTCTATGTATTGGGACACTCTATGATTTAGGACACACATTTTTTCCAGAAAACTATATTTTTTTATGCTCCAAAGTTTGGGACATTCAGGAGATTTGTTTCCAGTTGGCCCGTCGCTAGTAGCAGACGACACTCATAGAAAAAATTCTTGGGCAACTAAAAATTTTCATTTTTTGCTTCCAAAACATAGCTTATGATCCCTCATTGGAACGAGCGTATTGCGCTCATTCCAATGAGGGATCATAAGCTATGTTTTGGAAGCAAAAAATGAAAATATAAAAAAAAATTGGATGGTGATTTTCGTATATAGTGATGGAAAACGAATCACACACACCTTTATTCAGCATCAAATCAAGACCAGGCTCTGTTCTTTCCCTATTTTCTAAGAATTGGGACACCTGTGAAAATAATTATTTTCAGCTGTCCCAATACATAGAGTAAATACGGAAACTTTTCCAAAAAACCTTGTTGATCGATTCGCCCAGTAACTTTTTCTGGATGAGTCACTGCACTCAATTCCTTGTTCTAAACTGACATTTAAAATGTTCTAAAAATTAACCTTAATGAAAAATATGAGACAATTTGAAAATATAGATGGTTTCGGTATTCAATGATTGGTTCGGTTCGGTTTTTCAGTACCCCATGATATCGGTATCGGTTTGGTTTTTCAGTATATTGCCTATCTCTAATTGGTACACCATTTACCACATGGAACAGCACCCAAAGCATCCATAGTGCCCACTGCAGAACATACCCACCAGCACGATAACGGAAAGGCATATTATGCCATCTACTCACACCTCATCCACTTTTCGGTGACTGTACTAGGCTCCTGCAAACATTTGAAATTTGATTCAAAATTCGATTCGAAAGACAATTTCAATTCGATTTGAAAATTGGAAATTCGAATATTTTTGAATATACTTCAGGCATAATTTTGTGACAGTTCTGAGTAGAAACGCAACTGACTTGTAGCAGTAACAGTGTTTGTAGTGATGTAGCTATGACTGTACAACAGTCGTAGCTACATCACTACAAACACCATTCCTGCTGCAACTGTTCATTTGAACTTATTGTGCATTATGACCAGTGACCATTTATAAAAATTTAAAATTTCGAACTTTGAAAGGTATATTCAGCTGTTCAACTTCAATAAATGATTTGTTCCACAACATGAACACATTATTTTATATATTGAGTATTGTTCTGTTCAATCACAGTTACTGGATATATCGTCAAAAACAATGGTTTTCGAAAAGAATGCCCCTGATTATTATATAAGCAGAAGTAGAGCAGGCTTTAATTTACAAGTGGTTTGACTCCATTCATCGTTGAATTATAGTTTCATTTTAGAAATTCCGCATTTTTATTTAAAGCAAATGGCTTCACTACCAGAATGGAGTCGATCCATTTTGAAACAAGTTTTTTTTCAGAGAAAATGTATGATAAAAGTGAGGCATCAGCCCTATCGGCCAGATTCGTTTAGAAATGTTTATTGCTTCATTTTCAAAGCTACAAAGTCAGCAATTCAAATAGTTTCAATCAATAGCTAGTATATTGGTTTATATCTCAGTTTATAGCGTAGCAAGTGGTGATGCGAAAAATGAACTCTACATAACTGTGTGCCTTTTAATAATCAGGGTGTATTTTTTAGAAATAAAAAACTTTTCTTCTGACAACGTATCCATTAACTGTGATTCGATTTGTTTCACCAATTTGATTGATATTGGATTCAATCCAAATCAGCAATTCACAGGTCCCTAGACTGCACATAATGCAAACAGAAGTTTGTTACCTAAAATTATAGTTCCATCACGCATGGTGGTAATAGAGGTACATACAGTACATGGAGAGTGGATTGTAACTAAATCACCCACAGAGTGGACTTATCACCCAAGCTGTAACTTTCAAATTTTGTACATATCGACAAAAAACACAAGCAATGTTTCAGCCAATGGACCTCCGGGTTTATCCCGGAGGTCCATTGGCTGAAACTTTGCTGGTGCTGGTTATGCTTTGCAATTATTCCTCAGGTGGAATCTCCACTCTGCAGGTGATTTAGTGATAATACACTCTCCACGTACTGTACCAGAAAAAAAAGTCAATGGAGAGGTGGGGGTGCCATATATCCTCATATTGGGGGGGGGGGGGGGGGGGGGGTGTGTTAATATTTCTGTGACAAGACACAGATCAACAAAACTGTTAATGCTTTGAACTAATGTATTGGTTTAACATGTGGTGTGATCAAGCCGACCTCTGGTGCCTTTCCATTTGGATGAGAAATAATACTTGTCATCCTACCGATTAACTGGTCCAATCATTTATCATATATTAAAATGAAATGGTCAGGTGCAATTGGTTTATTCTCCTCTGCATGATTTCATTTCGTTTTTTTCCGATGCTCGTTTGAATTTTCAAGTTGAACCTCTTATAAATGTTTAATTGTAAATAACTTGTGTAATCATGTGACCATTATCAGATAATTTTGAAGCATAAAGCAGTTTTATACAATAATAAATGGCAACACCATGTGGTGCTGGCGGACCGGAATTACCTCTTCCTAGCTTTTCTAGTAATTGTTATCTATGCAATTTTACAAAAATGGCCTGAGAAACAGAAGATCTACTTTGTGGGGCCTCAGAGATGAGTAATATAACGATAACATACATTTTACAAGCAAAATTATTTATGCTAGCAATCCTCATGTCTGGACATTAGGAGAGTCATTCAAGCAGTGAAGGATTAGGGCCCCCTGCGAAATACAGAGTAATTAATTGATCATCCTTCAGTCTTTCTATCATAGAATGCACTCATGCATAACAGATGGCGCTGTAGAGAATTGAGGAGCCAGGCTATTGTCTTTAGCCAATCAGATTTAACATTCGGCAAATTGGAATAGATCATAGTGTCACTCTGCCATTACCTTTGTTTCCAGCTCTGATTACACATCAAAATTTCATTGGACCATTTTTCCCTCCCTCCAACCATTTCAGTGGTGGTTCCAGCTCTCTAAGTTATCTTGTTTGTCAATTTTTGCTTTCATTGCAGAATAATAATTGTATAATGTTGTTCTATACCAGGGCTACCGATTCTACTATATATACTACTCAAAGTTTGCTAACCCTTTACCCAACGCAGACGATATAAAAATTTATTATTTTGAATATCATTTTTTCAAATTTTTCAAAGAATTTCAACAAAACCATATCATGTGACCCCTCGTTGGAACGAGCTCGTTCCAGCAAGGGGTCACATGATATGGGTTTGTTGAAATTTTTTGAAAAATATTCTTTTTTCAACTGCTGAATTTGCATATTACGCGGGCGGAAGCGGCCGATTCGTTGGGTAAAGGGCTAAGCACCACATATTTGACACATCATTGTGAAATTTTCTTGTGACACATTTGCAATATTTTTGGTGGATATGATTGAGGAATGTATTGAGATGGTCCCCAGTGTTTACATTAGCTCTCTTGATGGGCAGACTTTTAGTGACAGTCATGGAAAGCATGTACCCCTTGATTTCCATGATGTTTTCGTGTACTGTCTACCTGTACATGAGATGTGTAGGGTATTCCAGGGACCAGCCGTGAGGGCAACTAGGGCGATTAAGTCGCCCTTCTAAGCCCAAAGTCGCCTAGAAAAATAGTCGGGGCGATTACAAGTCGCCCTCTAAAAATTGGCCAAAATGAGAAAAGGCTGAACTGAGTGATGCGAGGTTTACATGAAAACGAGTATTTTCAAAAATCGAATGTGCTCGAGTGTGATAAATGGGCATTTTAATTCGTCAAATAAACGTCCATTTATTTGAAATCACACGACAAGCAATTGTCCATTGTCACTTTTGGCGTATTTTGTTGCGTTCCAGTCGAAGCTTCAAGTGTCGAAACGAAAATAGGTGACTTACGCGACTCAACAAACAACCCAGTTTGAAAGTAGGTTACGTCGCTTAGGATGCCGAAAATGTATACACAACGGACGTATTTTATAACACATTATTTTCATTTCAATTTGCTGACGACTGTTAACTGTTGGGCTGTCTATTCCCAGAAAAACACGAATGGAATTGAAACACATGAAAAAAAGCGTTAGTGATGTTAAGAAAAGCTTTGTACAGGACACAAGTGTGCATGTGGACGATCTTGAAAAAGGGTCCTCCTAAACATCGGAATGACATGAAATGATGCGGAATGACACCGGAATGCCATAAAAATGATGCAGAATGACATTTCTTTTACAAAATACTCGACCCCAGAATGTATTTTATTTATTAACTAACAAAGTACCTCCCAAGCAACCTTCTTACATCTGGTCCTGTTCACACTTTCAGACTTAGGAAATTATTAGCTTAGTAGACTTTGTTGAAAGGCAACCACAGGAGGGTGATGGGGGATTGGCACGAAGAAGAGGTGAGGGGTCATGAAGGAGAAGGTAGCAGTGGGGGATTTTCAGTCAATAATTACATTGTGATTTTTTTAACCTGGCACAGATGCATCATAGACAACTGGACCTGGATTATTTGTACTTTAATAGAGGACCATAAATTGAAAATATGAAGGGGCGGCGGGGGTGGTACATGAATATTCTTAATTTTCCCCACTTGCCTATGAAGTCTCCCTACATGACTCTGCAGTCTCCCTATTTTTTCTGGAGGGAGACTTGAAGTCTCCCTAAAATTCCCCCCTAGGCTGGTCCCTGGGGTATTCAGTCTTCAGTTCAACCTGTCCTTTTTACAGATGAGTCAAGGTACTGCCTAGACAACACAGATTGGCATTCTAGAGTATGAAGAAAACCAGAAGAGCGATTTCATGCAGCCAATATTGCTGAGCATGACCGCTATGGTGGAGGGTCAATAATGGTCTGAGGCAGAATCAGCTGGGATGGACGCACAGAGCTCTGTGTCCTTGACCGTGGTACATTGACTGCACAGCGGCATATTGATGAGATCCTGGATGACCACATCAGATTGTATGCAGGTGCAGTGGGTGATAGATTCATCTGATGGACGATAATGCCTGTCCTCATGTTGCCAATACTGTCCGGGAGTACCGACATAGAGAGGGGATTGAGCGTATGGACTGGCCAGCAAGATCCCCTGACCTCAATCCAAACGATCATGTCTGGAATGAGTTGCAGCTTGCAATTTCAGTCGTACAGTCCAACCAAGAAGTGTCCAGGAGCTTGGTGCAATGCTGGTCCAAGAATGGAACAACATCCCACAAAGGACCATCTGGAACCTGACTGGGAGCATGAGAAGGCATTGTCAGGCTGTAATTAATAATAATGGGTCTCATACTCGATACTGAACCCATATCAGTTCGCTCTGTCAAATTTTTGGCAAATTTGAAAAATTTCCTCTTTTACCAATAATATCCATTTTCCATGGTTATCGTATTCAAAAGCTAAAAAATAATGTCAAACACAAACAAAATCTTAATTTCTGTACTTAAATCTTTAAAGATATAACTAAATAAAAAATATATACACTTTTCATCACAATATTTCAACTAAAACATAAAAGAGGTAGTTCGATATACTTGGTGCTTATCAAATTTTGAGTAGTATATGAAAAGACTATGACATAAATTTTAGCTTTATACATCAACTGTGGTGAACACACCAGCAATGGGTTTTCAATAGTTAAAATTTACACCTACAGTGGAACTACATCCTTGACCTTTGGTGACGTCGACCTGAATGTGAACTTGTCTAAATTTATCGCACGTCGCCTTGCGAAGAGTGAAATGAATTTTCTCATGTTAATAAAGCATCCATAACTCGAAATAGTATGTTATTATGTTATTAAAATGAAAAAGGCCCTGTTTCTTTTTCTATTTCGATTTGGTGTTAAAATTGACAGCAGAAGTATGTACAACCCACTGATGCTCCTGTACTGGTAAACAAAAACAAATTTGCATATATGTACTGATGCTGCTCAGTAAAATCGAGAAAAAATAATAGCCACTCTTAATAATCTGACAATCATGGTATAAATAAAATATACCAAAGTAGCTTGGTGTACCAAATGTTCACCACTTCTATTGTCGCCGACAGACGAAGATTCTGCGGGCCGCGTTTCGCATTTTCGATGTACGACATGCGCGATGACCACTTCGTTTGTTAATTGCCAAATTGCACTTATTTTCAATCTTTTTTTCATCTGATGCGTGTTAGAGTGTTTCTGACACAATTTCCACTAAATTGTAGCCAACGTTCAGCTTAATGACCGTTTTGAACCCTTGCCCGATTGCTTGACGTGTTTGGCGTCAACATTGAGCAGACGACCTGAAGAGTTATTTCCCTTGCACCGTTTCATCTGCATTGTGCATCAGGGGAGATTACTGAAGTGTACATGAAATAAATATTCAGATCAGTTGAAGGAGTTTTCAACTTGGTTCGACGTTATTACTTAGAAATCACTTATTAACCCAAAACAGGTTGAAGAATTTAACCATGTCTGATGAGGAGAAGACAGTACAAAAGATGACTAAAATCAAAATAAATCAGTGTTCATACAGGACACTGCTTGATCTGCCAGGGGTAGGGCGCAAAATTACTGCGCAAATTTTATGGCAGAGGGAGACCTTTGGAAATGTCACAATGAAACAGTTTTGTGCCATCCCACACATTATGGTTTCCCCAAACCTGCTGGATTCAATTGATTTTGAAGATCATGACCCTGACTGTCTCGATGAAAGATCCATATGCCCCGAGAGCAAGGAAATGGCTCTAAAAGTGGAACACTCTCATGAATCGATCACCAGTGATGACGATGGATTCAATAAAGCCATTGGGGTGGCAATCACCAAGTCCAATTTAACACGGCCACCACCACAGAACATCTCGCGAGGCCGAGGCAGAAATTTCTTCGATGGGGACATCACACCACAAATGGCTAGAGACACACGGGAAGACGTACCACACAAGTCTCAGCACAACAGGAACGAAGGCGGTGATGAGAAGATGTATTGCCGTGATTGCTTCACAGATGGCCAGCGTGGACACACTGGACTCCCAAGAGGCTTTTACTGCGATGGCAGTTCTGATAGGTGGAATCGCGATGGGTACAGTCGCGAAGGATCCACTTCTGACAGAAATCACGATGAGTATACTCGCGATGTGGCAAATTATAGCAAAAATAGCGATGTTTATAATCATGATGGATCAATTTACAACAGGGATCGCGATAGTTACCACCGAGAGGGATCCGAGTATGACAGAAGTCCTGATTGGCAAAATTTTAACAGAAGCCAGGTTGGGCATAATCGAGATGGAACTCCTTTTGATGCACCCAGCCACTACAACAATGACTATGGTCGTTATCCATGGGATGCGCACAGTCGGAGTAGATCCACTTATGCAAGGGATCGTGATGAGTTTAGTCACGATTGTCGAGACTTCCACACCGGCTCTGCTGGGAACAATCGTGATGTGTACAGTCGCGATGGTCCAAAGTATGGTAATGGTCGTAGCAGTAGGGGTCAAGCCGAATGTCGAGATGCACGCAGCACACCAAATAGAGATGGAGACCGTGTGGCTACTACTTGGAATGCTGATCATAATCGCGATGCATTTTCAAGTAACAGTCAGAATCGCGATGGTTATAGGTGTGATGCTCGTACTCAGGACCATGGCAACTGTGGAATCCGACAAAACATTGGAAAAATTCCACGTTCCTTGATGTATGATGGCAAAACAGGCTGTTCACTCTTCAGAACAAAATATAATAAATACAGCCTAGCACAGGGGTGGACAGCAGAGGAGATCACTGACAATCTCTGCTGGTGCCTGGAGGGAGCAGACAGTGACTATTATGGTGTGTTGCTCAGACAGAATCCCAACATCAAGGCATTTGATCTGCTCCGGCCCAAGTTAAATTCTCTCAGGCGATGCAGACTGCAGATGAAACCATCGAGGTGTGGGCAGATAGGGTTCTGGAGATGGCTACGACAGCATTTGGTCACCTTCCGGAGGATCATGTGTATCAGCAAGCATCCATGTGTTTCTGCCATGGGGCTTTAGACCAGAAGGCTGGGCAGCATGTGGCCAACGTTCGCCCAAGGACACTGGAGGATGCGATAGACAAGATGCGCTGGTACCAGTACACGGCGAGTGCGGTTTATGGGGCACAACCGCAGAGAGACACTTTGACGTCAGAGAGTGAGTGTGGCTCAGCACGGACTCAGTTAACCTGCCCTAACTACATACCACGTAGTCCATCACCAAATGAAAAAAACCTTGACTCTCAAAGAAATCTAGATGGCGACTCCCAATTGAAGTCATTGGAGAAAATGGCTGATAGAATGGACCAGTTTGAAACTGCCCTTGATAGGGAACGCCACGAGAGAAAAGAGAGGGAGAGGTATGTTGACCAGAAACTAGCAGCCATAAACAGTAAGCTGGAAAAACTTCTCGAGGTGAAGACTGCATCATCATTAGAAGAAACTCGAATCCTTGACAAGGTCAGCAGCTAGCTTCGGAGGCCGTGGGTAACAGCCTTCGGGGAAATTGGATTGGACAGGACAGTTGCTCCAGAGAAGTGGCACTCACAAGACAAATTGTTGGAACACTTGTTGGATCTGGCAGAGATTGATTTGCCAGTGGTTTTTCATATTCGTGGGGCCCATGACAAGCAAGATCCCACTGGTTCAGATGTGATGGCTAGAGGATTATATTTAGCCAGGAAACATCTATGCGAGGAGCAGCCTATCCACCTTCAGTTTTACTGGGGACGAGGATATGGTAATGGCGTGGAGTGAGAGTTATAAGAACTGCTTTTTCGGGTTTACTGGGAAAGCTGCGACCTTCACTAAGGAACAGGAAGAGGCTGTCAAAAGAGTCCCCCGGACAAGACTGTTAATCGAAACAGATGCACCGTACTTCGGTAAAGAACTGGGCACAAAGTTATCTTCTCCTAACTGCATAGTACGGGTTGCGAAAATAATAGCCAGGATAAGAAGATCCACAGCTGAAGCAGTTTTGGAACAGACTACGGAGAATGCCAAGGCGCTTTATAACTTCTAGTGGACATTTGATAGACAGCATACCTTCTGAGGACCATCAGGAGTGGGACAGATAAAGAACATAATTTTCTGGGTGACCAGGAGAGGGGTATAACCATGATGTAATTTGTAAGATGCCAGAGATTAACCACAAACTTATCAAAATAAAACGGAGAGGAGTGTGGTGAAACTACATCCGGAAGTCGACGGGAACGGACGAGGTGAAACTACTTCAGGAAGTCAACGGAAAGGCACGAGGAGGTTTTTACGTATTGCATTGTATTCACAGTGTTAATCTATCGTCTGGTGTTTGACAGGAATAATCAACAGACATCCGACATCCGACCAGCACTATGTAGAGATATCTACAGCAGAGAACTATCAAGGACTCACCCAGGGTAGAATTAGGTGAGTTTTACCATAATAGGTTTCCGTCACAAGCGTTTTTTCCTGGGACTCGATGTGGTGCATTCTTTTGAAAATGTCACCTGGTTTTAAACTGTTCCATTCTCATTATGTTGATTGAAACATCATGCTTTTACACATGCATTTTTGAACTTGTTTCCATCTTAAGCCAGACTAATGTTTCATTCATTGTGTAGAGTACATGCCCACACAGATCACTACAAGGTTTTATGGTAGCTTTTGGACCGGTATTGTATGGGTTCCTACCAATTTCCTTGGAGTGTACACGCCAACACAGATTGCTCTTAGGCATACTGTTGGACTTTTCGGTTATCTTTACCTGTTGCATACAGGCATACACAGATCGCTACAGAGCATTATGTATGGTCGCACCTTGGTTACATCCACTGTCGTGTTTAAATTTTCAAGTTATAAATGTTATAAATGTTTAATTGCAAATAACTTGTGAAACCAAGTGACCATTATCAGATAATTTTGAAGCATAAAGCAGTTTTATGCAATAATAAATGGCAACGCAACATGGTGTTGTCGACCCGGAATTACAGAAAGTTTAGTACAGACCAAAGAAGACAAACGCTTCTGGCACCAAAATCAAAATTGAACCCAAAGAGCCAAATCAGTTCAGCTCATCAACCTTACAGTTGAAATGCTTGATCTGGCTGGAAGCTGTTAAAAGAACATTACGGGTAACGGCAGCTTAATTCAGAACCTGTGCAGCACTTCGCACACAAATATTTTCTTAACATGCACACCTGCTTCTAAAAAGGAAACAAAATCCATGAGCCACCGATTGACCACCAGTGGGGGTACGTCTGCCAAATTGTTCCCACCCCCCTCCCCATAACCAAAACAACTATGTCAGGAGCAAAATGCTGGATTTGCTGCTGAGAACCTGAAATGTTTTCCAAAGTTAACCCAGAAATTCCAAACAAAAGCACATCCACCTAGACGACACTTGCACATAAAGTTAATGCTTCAGAAAAATCAAAGGCAAAGGTTGTGTGCATACCTGGGGTGTCAGGCAGTAATAACTTGGAAACAAAACTGTTGCCAAATAGTAAAACTTTCAAATCCATGACAAACTGAAACTTAATAACCAACTGTGAACAAACACAACAGAGAAAACAGATGAGAAACGACTGTTATGTTACAAATTAGTTTTAAGTTAAGAAAAGCTGTACTGACCTGATGAAGAAAAGAAGATTGAAGATAAAACAACAGTCTGATGAAATTGCAATGCGTAATCAGTGCTGGAAACAAAGGTAATGGCCGAGTGACACTATAGTCTATTCAAATTTGCCAAATGTTAAATCTGATTGGCTAAGGACAATAGCCTAGCTCCTCAATTCTCTACAGTGCCATCTGTTATCTATGAGTGCATTCTATGATAGATAGACTGAAGGATCAATTAATTACTCTGTATTTCGCAGGGGGCCCTCTCATGTTAATCCTTCACTGCTTGAATGACTCCCCTAATGTCCAGACATGAGGACTGCTAGCATAAATAATTTTGCTTGTAAGGCCACACAAAGTAGATCTTCTGTTTCTCAGGCCATTATTTGTGAAATTGCATGCGGGCGAGCGGTTTTTTTTATTTTATTTTTTATTTCAGTAATTACTTCTTTGCCATCAAAAGTTCATGTTCTTGGTTCGAGTTTTAGGCCTCATAATCTACAGAATAGCATGGGTGGTGGTGTATTTCATCCCTTGAGTGCAAGAAGGCTTTGCAATGCTAAAGCATTGCAAAGCCTTCTTTCACTCAAGGGACAAATTCATCAATTTTTTTAACTTGGGTAAAATATCAGACATAAGCCATTTAATTTTAATTTTTTCTAAGTTTAAATTGGTTATAAAAAGAGAGCATGCGGCAGCCAAAAGGACCATGCAGGAGGGCCTGAGAAACAGATTTTTTTATTTTTTTATGCCTAAAATGTATGTTATCATTATATTACTCATCTCTAAGGCCCCACAAAGTAGATCTTCTGTTTCTCAGGCCATTTTTGTAAAATTGCATGTGGATGGGCGGTTTTTTATTTTATTTTTTATTTGTGTAATTATTTCTTTGCCATCAAAAGTTCATGTTCTTCGTTTGTTTTATGTTTTAGGCCTCATAATCTACAGAATAGCATGGGTGGTGGTGTATTTCATCCTTTGAGTGCGAGAAGGTTTTGCAATGCTAAAGCATTGCAAAGCCTTCTTGCACTCAAGGGACACATTTATCAATTTTTTTAATTTGGGTAAAATATCAGACATAAACCATTTAATTTTTATTTCTTTTGGTGGTTTGCATTGGTTATAAAAAATAAAAAAGAGGGCATGCACCAGCCAAAAGGACCATTCAGGAGGGCCTGAGAAACAGATTTTTAACTTTTTAAGCCTAAACTATCTTATACACTGATCAAATATGCATTTCACAAAAAAACTTCACCACAAACAAAAAGATAATAATACCATATTGCTTTTCCAGAATTTTGTTTGAAAACAATTTCTTACCCATCTTGTGTTATATCTAAAACTGAGAACCATTTCTTCGAGTCATCTCTGCTCATAACCACACCCATTTTGTTTAGCCCCATGGCAAACTCATCTTCTTTAAAATGTGCAAGCATCTTATCACCTTGTTGTTTTGTCAGACTGTCGAAACACCTCCTCATTGTTACTAACATCTCTGATACCTGAAGCTGAAAACGTTTGGATGAAATTTAGAGTTAAAATATAACATTAAAATATAATTCAGAACTTTACTTCTTTGCAGAACACTAGCTGATGATGATAGGGGGGAATGCCCCAAAAATTGCAAATGCGGGAGTAGGGGTCGGAATGTTAAAATATAATTAAGCTTTCCCAAACCCAGTTTGGGAAAGACTCTTGTTATTCTTCTTTTTCAAATTTTTTTCTGTTGCACTGCTCAAAAACAAGCTGTACAATTTTAACCCTTTACCTAACATGAAAAGCAGACGACACTTGCAAAAAAAAATCTTGAATAATTAATTTTTTTCATTTTTTGTCTCAAAAACATAGGTTATGACCCCTCGTTGGAATGAGCTCGATGAGCTCGTTCCAACGAGGGGTCATAACCTATGTTTTTGAGACAAAAAATGAAAATATTTTGAAAATTAATTGGCGATTTTTGAGAATAGCGCTGGCCGGTTTTGGCCGTTATGTTGGGTAAAGGGTTAACCATCTTTGGCATACTTATGTAAGGCCATAAAATCTAGTAAAATGAGGCATCATCATGTCTGTGAAAATGCTTATTTTCAAGATATTCTGCCAAAACCTTCAAAATATCACTTCAACATAGGTCAAAAACAAGCTGTACGATTTCAACCAAATTTGGCAAACTTATGTATTGTCACAAAATCTTGTGAGGTATCATCATATTCGTGAAAACGATTATTTTCAAAATTTTCTGCCAAAACCATCAAAATTTCACCGTTTTTCAAAAGTCTCAAAATTGTACAGAGCTGGAACAGACCTTGTAAGAAGCCTAATAGCTCCTGCAACTGATGCAGTTAGAAGGTGGAGAAAGTAGAAGCATTTCTCTAGTAGGCTACCTGCTTAACATCCGACAACTTAACGGAGTTAGCATAAGCCCAAGAGGTAGACAATGCACGCACCTCATGGGCAGAAATATGATTGGTAATACAATCGTCAGTTGCTAGATGAGCGTTAGCCACACAAATAGCAAGACAAATCCATTGAGAAAATGGACTGAGGAGAGATCTTCTGTCGACCAGGAATAAGAGACAGAAAAATTCATTTCCTGCCTTTCCCAATGAACTGCGTCTGATTGAGATGAATGCGAATTGCACGAACCGGACAGAGCAAAGGGAGATTACCCTCAGACGAAGGAAGAGTCCTGTTACAGATAGGAGGTGGAGTCATTTTTGGTATCTGATTCTTGGCCAGAAAGGAGCAATCAGTGGTAAACGTAACACTGTTGGGAGAGCTCCTGAAAAAGGCCAGATCAACCGAGAGGGAGTGAAGCTCACTAACCCATTTGGCTGAGGCAAAAGCCATCAGAAAAGCCATATTGTATGTGAGAAAACGCATATCCACCTGGGATAAAGGTTTGAACGGTGCCCCCTTCCCCCCCCCTCCCCCAATGTAAAGCAACACCCAAGAAAGATTCCATTTTGGGGTAAGCAGCAAAATCCTAGGCCTTTTCAAAGAAGTGATGAATAAGTTTGGAGAGGTATGGATTAGTACCAATACCACGCTTTCCCACATACGAAAAGGTCTCCAAAAGCATGGACCTGTACCCTTTGATGGTTTAACAGGCTGGAGACCCTGAAAATCAAACAGATATACCAGAAACTCCACAATCTGTGTTATCGAAGGATTGACATAATCAACAGAGTGATCAGCACATCATCGACAGAAGACCTTCCACTTAGCCGCATAGGCTAAACCAGTGGAGTGCCTCCTTGAAGAAATGCACTTCACTGTTCGTCTCAGAAAACCTCTATGGAGGAGACAGGACCTGACAAAAGATATTGTGAAGGCATAATGAAGTCGGGTCGATGTAAAAACTCCTCGGGTGACCTTGGCAAAGAAGGTTGTGACGTAAAGGGATACGTGCCGGAACCGCCGCCAACAGAGAGTGGAGCTGATTGATCCACACCCGCTGAGGTGACAGGAGAGCGATCAGAATGATTCGACAACTGCAGGTTCGTATCTTGGCTAGAACCTGAGGTAGAATCGGAACCAGTGGGAAGGCGTAGCTGACTAAACCATTCCAATCGAGTGACAGAGCATCCACGGCGAAAGCCAGAGGATCTGGACACGGGGACATGTAAGTGTCCACCTGATGGTTCCAACGATCGATGTGGAGATGACACCAGACATCACAAAGCGACTGCAACACTGCCCTGTGAAGCTTCCACTCGGATGAAATGACCCTGCCCGTCAGGACAGGGAGTCAGCTAGGACGTTCAGACGACTGGGAATGTGACAAACAACCACTCCGGTGTCAACATCCTGAGCTAGCAGTAGAAGATACTGAGCCAATTCGTACATGGGAACCAAGTGCGTGCCACCCTGGTTCCAAATATAAGCTACCACTGTCAAATTGTCGGACAACAGAAGGACCTGACGATTCGAAAGGTGGGGAATCCACTGAAGGCAACTCAGAAGTGCAAGAAGCTCCTTCTGGTTGATGTGAAGAGCTGCTTGATCCTGGTCCCATGAACCCATGAAGGGAAAGAACAAGAGAGGATTCAACGTCGCACCCCATCCGAGATCGTTGGCGTCTGCCGTCAGAACACGATCGGACGAGGGTAAGTTCAATGGGACTCCCTGCATAATCCACAGAACATCCGTCCAGGGGAGAAGGTGACAATGAAGAGACTCTGGGAACTAAAGCACCAGAACAAGAGGATCGACATTCGGCCTCCAACGACTGAGCAGAAAGTAATGGAGAGATCTGACATGCAGCTGGCCTAGAGGAATGATCTGTCACCGAACCGCAGAGACCGAGCAGCCGGAGAATACTCCGAGCTGTCGCAGACGTGGACTGGGACAGAGTCAGGGCAAAAGTTGAGAGAAGCACAGCCCTTGCCCGAGGAACTGGCACCGTATTCAGCTGAGTACGGAAGTCCATCCCCAGATGACAAAACGACTGAGAAGGGATCAGGTCCGACTTCTCCTCGTTGACTCTAAACCCTAGCGATGTGAGCAGGCTCAACAGTGTGTCGACATCCGACTCCAGAAAGGCAGCATTAGAATGCCTCTGGAGGATATCATCTAGATATGCCGAAGTAGTCACCCTGGACTGTGTGCGATGGAAGGCTAACACATGTGACATCAGTTGAGTGAAGGCCCAAGGAGCCAGGTGGAGGCCGAAGGGCATGACCTTGAACCGGTAAACGCATCCCAGAAAAGTGAACCTGAGATACTTTCGCGAAGTCTGATGAATCGGAATGTGAAAGTAAACGACTCGCAGGTCGATGCTGGAAGTGAAATCTCCTTGGTGAATGGAGAAACGAACTGACCTGAAAGTCTCAATGCTGAACTTAAGAGCTATGATAGACTGGTTCCGGATACTCAGATCGATAACCAGTCGGAGTCGGCCATCCTTCTTCGGCACCAAGAACAGGCAGGAATAAAATCCCACTGAATGAATGTTCTTGATGACCTCGATCGCCCCCTTTGACAGGAGATTGTCTATCTCCATGATCAAAAGTTCCTGACATGTAACGTCTAAAGGAACTTGTGTTGGAAGAGGCACTCTCAACAGAGTGGGATGCCTCCGGAAGGATATCCGCAGCTATCTAACACCCAAGGATCGGATATGATTGTGGCCCAATGGTTTGCGATTTCTGATATCCTTCCTCCAACCTGGGACGAATCGAGGTGAGGACCTTCATTTCGAGCCTTGGCGAGGCCCGCAAAAGGAGAAACCACCTCCTCTACTATATGAAGAATCCTGAGTCCTCCGTCTAACCTGCCGATGCTTACCCTTACCCCGTGAGTAAGTAGAAGCAGCAGCAGGAGGATCAGCCATTGGCTTCGCAGAGGAAGCAGAAGGGCACTTGTTAGGCTTTGTACGGCCCCTGCCTCTAACAGAAGGCTGATCAAGCTGACGAAGCAGCAGCTGATCTTTGGAATGATGTAGGACGTCATCCCAGACCGTCACCAGAGAACCATGGAATAGTTGCGGACCTGCCAAAGAAGCAGATCGAAGAGCAGCACGCTGCCCCTCAGGAAGGGAACGGCTTGTGTCCAACACAGCGTCCCTACGAACTAATTCCAAGTTAGCCATGTTACAGGCATGCGTGTGAGTAAGATGCATGAGCGCCTTGGAAAGCACATGAAAAGGAGCCTGTATGTCGTCAAACTTATCTGGAGGCAGATAAGCAGGTAAAGCAGAGACGACGTGATCTGAAAGAAAAAGCATGCCCAGCATCTCTCTCGATAAGCCCAACAGGGACTCCAGAGTCCTGATCCAAGACCCTCAAAGTCTGGCAGACTGACGGATTGGCGGAATTGTAGGAACGATAACGCACTGGAGGCAAAAAAGTGTCAGCCCTGGTGAAGAACGAAGTCTTCATAGCCTTGGAACTCAACGTAGAGTCAACGTATGTACCTCAGAAAATCTATTTTCATGGAACACTATAACACATGCTTTCTCAAGCAATGGACAATATATAATCCAATGCAAAGGTATTAACTCCTTACCTAAAGAATCAGCTACATCCACACACATAATTTATAAATTAAGCAGTTAAACCAGAGGAAACCATTGGGCGGTGCATAATAGGTCCGCACTTCCAGAAATTATAAAACATTAATGCAGGCTTAAAAACAAGTCTGGAAAATGGTAAAAATTCTAACTTCAAAGGGAGTAACTCCACCAAAATCAACCCAGCGGAATGAAATTCGAACTTGATCTGTAATGATCCACATCAATGCTATATACCAAACATTTTCTCAATCTGTCCGACCATAACAAAAAAAAGTCTTTAAAATGAAAAAAAATCTGGAAAACTCTCAAAATTCTAAAGGCAGTAACTCTACCAAAACTCAACCGAGTGGAACGAACTTCAAACTTGATCTGTAAGTATCCATAACAAAGCTATATGTAAAATTTTTTCTCAATATGTCTATCCATAACAAACAGAAGTCCAGAAAATGGTAACTAAGTTCAAGGGTAGTAACTCCACCAAAGATGAACTGAAAGGAACGAAATTCGAACTTGATCTGTAAGTATCCATAACAAAGCTGTATACCAAACATCTTCTCAATATGTCCATCTATAACGAAAAAAAGTCCAGAAAACAATTTCGGACAGACGGACAGGTGGACAGATGGACGCCAACGCTATAACATAATATGACCGTTTTTATGAAACATGCGTATAAAAAAACAATTTTAAAAAAAAATATCAACAAAATCATATCATGTGACTCTTCATTGGAATGAGCTCATTCCAATGAGGGATCACATAATATACATTGGTGGAAATTTTTGGAAAAATTTTAAAAAGAAAAACAAATTTTGATATCATGTCTGTTTAGTAAAGGGTTAAACTGCATTGAGAGTGTTAGTAATATCATGACAGGTGTTCATCAATAATGTTACTTTGTACATAGTATCACGCACCAATAACAAAGTGATGAATTCTCTTTCTTGTCAATATGAACTGAAATGCATAAATCACAATACTGTGAAAAGAGAGCAGTAAGTTTTCTATCCTCGTTTATGATTTATTTATTCATTCTCAGCTGGAGTATCTGGAGAGAACCACCAAGCATCAGCTAGCAACTGTCAGGCTCCCCCAACAGACTAATTCCGCACAAGCAGTTAGCATTGGTTGAAGACAAGTGCACCATTAATGTGCTGTCTGCCGTCCGACACAGCAGCACCATTTTCTGACGTGGGTAATCGGGATTAAGTGCCTTGCCCATCGACACAACACAGTTATCCCTGGTGGGGATCAAACCATGGACCTTTTGGTCTGCAGTGCAATGACCTAACCATTAAGCCACTGCACACCCCAGAAAGCATAGTTAACCCTTTACCCAACGCAGACGATTTCAAAATTTATTATTTTAAATACCATTTTTTCAATTTTTTTTAAAAAATTTCAACAAAACCATATCATGTGACCCCTCTTTGGAACGAGCTCGACGAGCTCGTTCCAAAAAGGGGTCACATGATATGGTTTTGTTGAAATATTTCGAAAAATAATATTTTTTAAGCTGCTGAATTTGCATATTACGTGGGCGGATGCTGGCGATTCATTTGGTAAAGGGTTAACCCTTAAGGGAGTGGAGTTTTTTGCTAAATTTTGGGTAATTTTTGAAATTCTACCTCCTGAGCCTTTGCAGTTGTTCTAGTCAAGTCTTAGCTGCCTATAGAGGCAGCCAAGACTTGCCTAGAAACAACTGACATGGTACTTAGAAAACTGAGTCCAATTATCTGCCATTTCTCTAATTTTGTGACGTTAATTAATTACCCTCTGTAAATTTGAGGGAATTTGAGAGAATTTAAAAGACTGATAATGATTTATTTTATTATTGGAATGTACCTATAGACATTATCCAATCAACTGTATTAACCCTTAAGTGTCTGGAGATTTTTATACATTTTCGCTATACTTTGAAAGTCTACCTCCAGTGGCTTTGCAGTGGTTTCTAGTCAAGTCTTGGCTGCCTATAGAGGCTGCCAAGACTTGTCAACAAACAAGTGACAAGGCACTTAGAAAACAAGTTTCTGAGTTTACCCAAACAATGCATGTTGGGACACCTATTCCTTTGCATTAAAAAGTTATCAAAGTCAGAAGTAAGGGGGCGTGGCGGCTCAGTTGGTAGAGGTGCAGGCTGCAAGCCGAGAGGTCCTCGGTTCGAATCACACCTGCGGCAACCGCGTTGTGTCTTTGGGCAAGAAACTTCACCCCCATTGCCCACATGGGGGCGCGGTGACGCTGTGTACTAAGGCGCACTGAACGTCGATGGTGCACCTGTCTTCAACCAATGCTAACCCTGCTTGTGTGGAGTTGGTATGTTGGGGAGCTGACAGTTGCTCGCCGTTGCTCGGTGGTTCTCTCCGGGTACTCTGGCTTCCTCCACCCGTAAAACTGTCACGGTCATGGTTAGCCATTGTGCAGAAATATGTGACCTTAAACACCAATAAATAAATAATAAATAAGTCAGAAGTAATGGTTGTAAAATTCAGCCTATTTTTTTTTTATTATTACTTCCTAAATTTCAAAGGCTCTTTCGCATGCTAAGCGCACAAATCACAGAGATTTGTTATCAATTTGACAGTGAAACCCTCTTAATTGAATAACAACTTTTCCAGTGAAAATTCTTCAATTAACAGGAGTATTTAGTTAACAGGGATTTGGTCACTTTGCTGTATTCAAGAGATAACTTCAGCATTTAATCTATTACATCTTGTTTGAAAGAGCTCATAGAGCTCTGTCAAACAAAAATAAATATATTAAATGCTTTTAATGGATACACTGAGGGAAAATAGATTCATAAAGAGGGGAATTTGGTGACTGTCACAGTAATTTCTTGACATAATATAATACTTTTTAATCAATTAACAGGTGTTTACTCTAAAGCCTACATGTAATCAGCAGGTAAATTTGCACTGAAGGTATGGCAAATGATTTTGTATTTGGAATTTATATTCAATTAACAGATTTATTCAATTAAGAGATATCCAATTAAATGGTGACCACTGTATTTCCATATCTAACAATAATCTTCACTTATTATAATTTACTGAAAAGCTCTCTTCCAGAAAGTTTTCCAATAAATAATAATACGTCACGAATTTAGTATTGGTAAAGCCTACAAAGCTAGGCATGTTTCAACCCTTTTCACAATGGCGACAATATCAAAATTTCTGATTTTAAATATTACTTTTTCAAATTTTTCAAATTCTTTTTAAAAACCCATCTCATGTAACCCCGCAATGAATGTGCTCAATGAGCTTGTTCCAATGAGGGGTCACATGATAAGGTTTTATTGAAATTTTTTTTAAAACTAATTTTTTTTTTCTACTGATTAATTTGTTTATCACGCAGGTGCATGCAGTTGATTCATTAGGTAAAGGGTTAACTGGTTGAGGGCTAAATTATTTTTAAAGGTGATTTGAAATGTGGGTGGCTTGCTACCAGCAAGAGTAGCATTAGTTTAGCAAGATTTTGTTTATAAATAATTGTTTTGTTACAATTTATTAGAGAGTGCCAATAGCCAATCCAAGTGTCAATGACACTGCAGCTCAACTTGTCCAAGAAGCGACTGAACTAAATAGAAAGATCTAGTAATACCATTTCATTCACTCAAGTTTCTACAGAAAAGGCATCACACCAAAGCTACATATGAAATCTGAAAAAAAATCAGATGAGGGATGGGGCCTGTTGGGTGGACAAATGGAATTGTTGACAATTTATATGTCAAATCCAAGGTGGCTGGTGGCAGCTATCTTTTTTAACGGAATGCAGAAAAATATCGGGAGAAAGTTGCGGCCTGTAGGGTCTGGTAATAGAATTACTGACGATTTAAATCCAAGATAGCCACTGCTGGCTATGTTTTTCAACAAAATTCAGCAAAAATCTGATAGTTCCCATCTAGACATCACACCAAAACTACATATCATATTTGAAAAAGATTGGATGAGTGATGAGGCCCCAAATTTGAAAAAGATTGGATGAGTGATGAGGCCCACTGGGTGTGCTAATGGAATTGTTGACAATTCACATGCCAATCCAAGATGGCTGCTGGTGGCCATATTTTGAATAAAATTCGGAAAATGTTGATAGCTCCCATCTAGACAACACACCAAAGCCATATATGAAATTCAAAAAAGATAGGGTGAGAGATGCGACATGTAGGATGTGCTAATGGAATTGTTGACAATTTATATCCGAATCCAAGATGGCTGCTGGCTACCATGTTTTTAGACAAAATTCAGAAATATTCAAGAGCTCCCATCTAGACAACAAACCAAAGCTACATATGAAATTTGAAAAAGATCGGGTGAGAGAGGCAGTCTGTAGGGTGTGCTATCAGAATTGTTGACAATTTATATGCTAAATCTAAGATGGCCGCTGGCAGCCAAGTTTTACAATGAAATTTGGCAAAATTTGATAGCTCCCATCTAGACATTGGCCCAAAGCCACATATGAAATGTGGAACTGATTGGGTGAGAGCCACGGCCTGCAGGGTGTGCTAAAGAATTGTTGGACAACTTATATCCAATTCCAAGATGGCTGCAAGCAGCCATGTTTTTCGACAGAATTCAGAAAAATTCAATAGCTCCTGTCCAGACATCACACCAAAGATACATATAAAATCGGAAAAAGATTGGGTGAGAGATGCAGCCTGTAAGGTGTGCTAATGGAATTGTTGACAATTTATATGTCAAATCTGAGATGGAAGCTGGTGGACATGTTTTTTAATGAAATTCGAAAAAATTCAGTAGTTCCCATCTAGACATTGCCCCAAAGTCACATATGAAATTTGGGACTGATCGTGTTAGAGCCGCAGCATGTAGGGTGTGCTAAAGGAATTGTTGGACAATTTATATCCAAATCCATGATGGCCACTGGCACTATGTTTTTCAATGAAATTCTAAAAAAAATTGATAGCTCCCATCTAGACATTGCCCCAAAGCCACATATGAAATTTGGGACTGATAACGTGAGAGCCACGGCCTGTATGGTGTGCTAAATGAATTGTTGGACAATTTATATCCAAATCCAAGATGGCCACTTCCAGCCATGTTTTTCAACAAAATTCGAAAAAAATTGACAGCCCCCATCTAGACATTGCCCAAAAGCCACATACGAAATTTGGAACTGATGGGTGAGTGCCGCGACCTGCAGGGTGTGCTAAAGAAATTATTGGACAATTTATACCCAAATCCAAGATGGCCACTGGCGGCCATGTTTTTCAACAAAATTCGAAAAAAATCAATAGGTCCCATCTAGACATTGCTCCAATGCCAAAAATGAAATTTAGAACTGATTGGGTGAGAGCTGTGGCCTGTAGGGTGTGCTAAAGGAATTGTGGACAGACAGATGAATGAACAGACATACGGACAGATGGATGGATGTATGGATTGAATGGATCACAACCCATCCCAATAGTTCATACTTGACATTGTCAAGTTGAGCTTAAAATTTTATATTAAAAAAAACTTTCTTCTACTGCTGAGCAAATATCAAGCTGATGCATACAGAGTAAAGCCACTAAAGTGGCTTCCAACACTTTTCAATACAGCCATGATAGTGGCTACCAGCACTCAACCAGTTAAGGAACAGGCTCATATTCAATTCAAGAAAATATATGGATGATTATGTCAGGCAAAAATGAAAGCTGAGCCAGTCAGTGACCATGTCGGATGGCTTATTTGCAGGCTTGCTAAATAACACAATAAAAGCCACAGAAACACAAAATAAATATCCACAGAAAAGACTATACATGCCATGCCTACCACTCCCGAGTTTTATACCCAAGGAGCACCCTAACATAAATGATCAAACAAAAGATTTACCTAACTTCAGTGGAATCCCCTAATGGCCCACCTAAGTTTTTATATACATAACTGAGACACCTGAGCATAGTTTTTGCAATTCAAGAACTAAATCAGTTTGAATTCATATCAAGTAACACCACATAAACAACTTGATGGATGAAATTTATTGAGACTGATTTTTCTTAACCATTTACCCAATGAATTGGCCACATGCGCCCACGTAATATGCAAATTCAGCAGCTGAAAAAACATTATTTTAAAAAAAATTTCAACAAAACCATATCATGTGACCCCTCTTTGGAACGAGCTCGTCGAGCTCGTTCCAATGAGGGGGCACATGAAATGGTTTTGTTGAATTTTTTTTTAAAATTAAAAGAAATGATATTTAAAATAATAAATTTTGATATCGTCTGCGTTGGGTAAAGGGTTAATTTAATTACCAGACCTCAAATCAAATTGTCTGATGCAAAGGGTACATAACATAAAATTATGAGAGGTACATTGGGTGGTATACCCTGCTAAAGCCAATAATGTTCAGGTTTTGATAAAAAAACATTTGGGAAAGTGTTCTGTTCAAAGGATTAACCAGTATCTGACTTTGTGGAGAGCAGTTTACTTACCAGTAACTGTGGTCTTCCAAGAGCTGTTAATTTTACAGCAGCAAACCCAGATTTATCTGTAGATTCTGAAATATATTATTACATTCAATTACAGGAGTTTAACCTATATTCAATGAACAGGTCAAATCTGTACTGGAGGTATGGTAAATGGCTTTGTGTTGGGTAATTATGTTCAATTAGCAGGATTATTCAGATAAGATATATCCAATTAAGTGGGCTCCGCTGTAGTCTGTCAGTAAGATCTTGAGAAGATTGTTAAAAGAACTGTATTCTGAAATTGGAGTAAGTTCAAATATGGGCTTACTCAACTATCCCAAACATGAACCCTGGAACTCAATTTGCATAAAAACTAAGTTTTTCTGGCTGTAAGCATGCTACATGCATTACTCTGATTACAAAAGGGTAAAGAAAATTTTGACTGGATCACAACTATCATGACCCAATCAGAATTCCGGTTTGTTTTCCACCCCACAACATGTGGAATCCTGTTTGTTGAAAAAGTAATGAGAGGATGTTAAAATTTCAGATGATAATTTCTTTGTTTTCCTTGATTTGGTTATAATTCCCCAATATTTTATTTAACCCTTTATCCAACATAACGGCCAAAACGGGCCAGCGCAATTCTCAAAAATTGCCAATTAAATTTCATTATTTTTTCATTCTTTGTCTCAAAAGCATAGGTTATGACCCCTCATTGCAACGAGCTCGTCGAGCTAGTTCCAATGAGGGGATCATAACCTATGTTTTTGAGACAAAAAATGAAAAAAATAGTTATTCAAGAATCTTTTTTGCAATTGTCGTCTGCTTTTCATGTTAGGTAAAGGGTTAAAAGCATGGCTCCACTGTAAACCCCTGCGAGACTTTGAGATTCGATTCAGATTTGAATTTTCTGTGAAATTCGATTCAATTTGAATCCATCAATGGGTATTCAAAATTTCTAATCCAAAGCACAGTTTTGTTATAGTTATCACCACAATGTTTTATTGGTGAATTCCCTCCAATGCAGTTGTCAAAAACTAATATACGATCATAATATAATAACAAGGTACAAGAACATTTTTGTTCCGTCTTGATAGAATTGTAATCTGTACTCGTTGAGTTGGCGACTGTTATCTTTAAATCGACACAGAATTACAATATAATAATAAATGCAAGTGTGACTCACAATTCCTTCTTTACGCATTACTCAATTTATTTACATTAATATTACGTCATGACGTGAGCATGTGTTCACATACTGTGATTATATGAAAGCCCCATAGAATGTGACTAATCCAAAATATGAAAGTTAAAATGGCGGAAATTTGGTCTCTTTTCGATGCATAACAGGTTGGCAAAATATACGTATGTAACGAATGTTGGGTATGATCATATTCCGTTTGCTGCATCAATATAATGGGTGCGAGAATGTAAAGTTAAACCAATTATCATTTTGTTGCGATGAATTCCAGTTGGATTGATAATAATCATTGAATGCATAAAACTCAGATGCTTGTAAACATATCAACCATCTTATAATGATATATTTACACTGGCACTCCCAATATTACATTAGTTTTTCATTGCCATCATGAAAAACAGGGCTTATATTTCATCTAAATTTGTGAGAATCCATTTGGATTCTCGTGAAAATGGTTGCGAGAACCCATACCACTATCAGTGTCCCAGGATCCCATGACGCCACCATGGTTCAACCACTGTTGTATACTGATAACACATGTTAACCTTTTACCCAACACACCTTTTTATTTTTTAAAACTAAATTTGATAATTTTTAAACAATAAATAATAAATAAATGATAAAATGATTAAATGAACAATATTTACCAATAAAATCTTACAAATATGGCTGTCGTTGGAACCGGCTCAATGAGCCGGTTCCAATGACAGCCATATTTGTGCAATTTTATTGACAAAGTGTCAGGATATTTCAGGTCATGTTAGCCTTCTATTGGTTAATTTGTTGCCGCTGTGTTAGATAAAGGGTTAAATTGACTCAATTCTTTTCACGCGAATCCTAGCAGAGGTGCAGCGAGAATCTACATGGATTCTCGTCAGTTTTATTGCGCGAATCTTTGTGCGAATCGATTCTCGGATTTTCGTCGAAATATAAGCCCTGAAAAATCATGCAGTTCACTGACTTTACTAGGTTTTTAACATGTTAGATTCCATTCAGATTCGATTTGGATTCAAATCTTCCTTAAGATTCGATTTAGTATTTGATTTGAGCAGAGAATTAGGATTCACGAGGGCCTGCCCCACTGGCAAATGTGTATCACAATCTGATTGACAAAGAGCCCAACTTTTTTTTATTTTCAATAACTGGTTGTTATAATCTCCGTACCTGAGACAGCATCTATACAGTCAAGAAATATCTTCATATTTTTATCACAGTTTTCTTCATCTTTATAGAAATACGTTCTCACACTCATAACTTTTTCACGTCTGTCCCCAAATTCTTCATGGGCACGAAATTGAATTTTTTCTGCTGTTATATCTGCAAGACAATAAATTTTCAGAACACAAATATTAAAAATACAACATCAGTGCAGTGTACTTCACATAACAAGATACTGATTAACCCTTTAACCAAAGTATTGAATATCTAAATTTATTATTTTAATTACTGGTTTTTAAACTTTTAAAAAGAAATCAACTAAACTATATCATGTGACCCCCCCCCCTCCCCCCCCCATTGGAATGAGCTCGATGAGCTCGTTCCAATGAGGGGGTCACATGATATGGTTTTGTTGAAATTTTTTGTAAAATAGATTTTTTCAACTGCTAAATTTGAAATTATGCAGGCGGATGTGGCCGATTCGTTAGGTAAAGGGTTAACACTCTGATAAAATATCAACAAAATTGAGCAACTGCTATGCACAACAAGCAAATTCAGTGAATTCATGTCTCCCGCTGGGCAGTAGTTTCAAGGGGAATTAATGCATCCAGTGGAATATAGTTGAGCTGCAAGTGGAAGTTATTTAGAAGAGACAGAACAGACAGTGCTTCAGACAGTGGTTATCAAATTTATTTTCAAGGAGGTCACTGTCAAAGCCAGTAAAGTGATGTGGAGTATAACTGTGAGAATCACTAAAAATTAAGACCCTATGATAAGACATATTACATTAAACTGATGTGAAAAGTAATCCATATATGAAATTTCGTTGAAATCGGTTGACTCTAAGGAAAGTTAGAGTCTGGAAACCATCAGCCAATCAAATTTAAGAAACCTAATTAAATATGCACGGAAAATGCCCATGTTTGAACTTGGACCCACAATTGATGAAAGTGATCTACTACCCAAATTTCATCAAAATTGATTGACGGTAAGGAAAGTTAGAGCCTGGAAATGGAAACAAAAAACACGGAAGGTGTTCACTTACTGTGTATTAGTAGTAGCACTGAATAAATCAAAGTTTCCCTAATTTGCATAATTTTTGCACGAGAACAAAACCCGTATTATATGTGATGTATTGTATGTTACTAAACATTCATACAAAAATTTATTCAAATCCGAACTTTCATATAGAAGTTCTGTACAAAAAACTGATTACACCCAATTTTGGAATAAAATGGCCACTGGCGACCATCTTGAATTTTTGACCAAACTCCAAAATACACATTCTGGTCTCACAATGATAACAAAGAAACCCAAGAAGTTTCGTGAAGATCGGTTCATAAATACGGCTTTTAGTCAGAGGTGCGTTGACTCACGGGGCAGGTGGACAGGCAGACGGGCAGATTTTCGGTACAAAATTTCCCACATTCGAACTTGACCTAGGTATTGCTAAAAGTAATCCATATATGAAATTTCATCGAAATCGGTTGATTTTGAAGAAAGTTTAAGGAAAGTTAGAGTCTGGAAACCGTCAGCCAATCAAATTTCAGCAACCTAATTAAATATGAGCAGAAAATGCCCATATTCGAACTTGGACCCACAATTGATGAAAGTGATCTACTACCCAAATTTCATCGAAATCAAAAAAAATGAGACAAAAATCAATATTCAAATTTAGTTATGTTTTGCTTTTCATATATAACTTATAAAACCTCACTGGAATAAGCTTATCATGCTTAATGCAGTGAGGGGGTCATAAGCATCCTTATGAAAGCAAAACATGAACTTTTTTAGTTATTCAGCCTCCTTTACCTTTAGTACAGTACAGTTAACATGGACTGGTCATAATCCACACATGGGCAGTGATGTCCATATTGATGATTGATGATAAAAAGGGGTTGTGAACTGATGACCGATGATTTGAGACCATAATCGGACGATACTGATGCTGATACCAATTAATGTTCCAATAAACTGATCGAGTTACTGATATCCCTGATGTTGTCAAACACCTGGGATAATGCAGTGGCTAAACACATGTGTCAAGCCAATTGCCACTGAGTAGTTTATACACATCACTCATTGAAGTAATGTCACAATGATCAAAGGGGCCTGGATTCTGTACTAACTCAGCAGTCCTTCAGAAATGTGAAAAACTACAAGAGCAAAAAGTTGCTCTTGTAAAATAGTTTACGAGCTCAATTTGCTCCTTGAAAAAAAAGACTATGTTTAGGGTAACCCGACCGACCCTAAAAAATTATGACGACCCTAAAAATTTTATCGAGTAAAAGTTGCTCATTTAGTTCATTGTAACCCTAAATTTCCATTCGACTTTAACTAGGAATATGAAACTGATTTTAGAGTTCAAGCTTTCAAAATTACATGTATAAATATATATATCAGACAGTATAAATGAGGAGCAAGTGGAAAGTTCCAGTTCAGCAAAGGAGACTGCATTTGATAAACTGATGAACATTTTACAAAGCTGCCCCGTTGGTGTAGACAGGTTATGAATATTAATGAATATCGTGTTAAGTTTCGTGTATTGATTCAGAAAGCCCCAAATCATGGCCTACTGTCTTGAAAATGTCTTTGGTGCAAGTGTAGTGTACAACAGGTTTTTTTTTTAATTTCATTCAAGCGTATACACAGAAACTATTGACAATGGCCAGCAGATGCATAGATATTGCACTTAAGTGAAGTATGTGACCCTCCCGACTTTCATCACTTTTTACTGGAACAGGACAGGTGTCCCAACATGCTGTCTCTGGAGAAACTTGCAAGTTACATTTTAAGTGACTTGGCAGCCATTTCTAGGCAAGTCTTGGATGCCTTCATAGGCAGCCAAGACTTGCCAAGAAACAATTGCAAAGCCACAGAACGAAGACAAGAGCATGGTGGCTCAGTGGTTATGGCTTTTCGAACTCAAATCAAAGGTCCACAGTTTGATCCCCACCAGCGGCAACTACATTGCGTCCCTGGGCAAGGCACTAAGTCCTGACTGTCCACATGGAGGCATGATGGCACCGTGTACTAAGGCGTACTGGACATTGATAGCGCACTTACAATAACAATTGGTGGGAGCACGGTGGTTTGGTGGGTACGGAATTGGACCCAAAACCGAGAGGTTCAAACCTTGTCATGGGTGACTGCATTGTATCCTTGGGCATAATACTTCATCCCGACTGCCCATATGGAGGCATGGTGGCACTGAGTATACTAAGGCACACTGGACATTGATGGCGCACTTATCTTCAACCAATGCTATCCTTCCTGTGTGGAGTTAGTACGTTGTGGAGTCTGACAGTTGCTTGCTATTGCTTGGTGGTTCTCTCTGGGTATTCCGGCTTCCTCCACCTACAAAAGTGTCCAACACTATGTGACCCTGGCTGTTGAAAGTGTCATTAAACCCCAATAAATAAATGAACAAGAGGCCCCACAGGGCCTGAAGCGCTCATCTTGTACAGAACACAATTTAAACAGAGTCCAAGAATGAGTCTACATTAAGCAAGCCATCTCCATAGGCTACACTGTCAATCCTTGAGTCCCTCAGGAGTGACAAAAATAATCTGGGCATCATGCCTTTTCTTCAGTTGATCATAAGTAAAATGTAGAGCTCCCCTATGAAGCCCCTTGATACAACCTATGTGGATTAATCTTAGTACCTCTAGAGGGTACTGAATACAAAATTTTTAATTCTTCAGCAAAATGGCCAATTCCGGCTCCCATAGAGAGCCCAAATATTAACCCAGGCTCTTGATTTGAACACAGTTAAATCTGACTTCCCTAGAGATGTTGTGTACCGAATATGAAAGCATTCTGACTGTTGGATCTGAAGAAGAGAAATTGTAAAGAAATTTCTTCGAATTGCACTAAGTTCAAATTTGGGCTACCATAGCGAGCCCAAATATCAACCTATGGATCCGATTTGAACAAACTTGAATCTGATCCCCCTAGAGATGTTGTATACCAAATGTGAAAGCATTCTGACAAGTGAATCTGAAGAAGAAGATTTTTGAAGCAATTCCCTCATATTGTACTAAGTTAAATTTCATGTTCCCATATGGAGCCCAAATATTAACCTAGGCACTCAAATTGAACAACCTGGAATCTGACATCCCTAGAGATGTTGTATACCAAATATAAAAGAATTCCGACTGGTGGATCTGAAGAAGAAGATTTTTAAAGAAATTTCCTCATACAATTTTTAATTTTTTTTTTAACAACACCATATCATGTGATCCCTCATTGGAATGAGCTTGATGAGCTTGTTACAATGAGCGATCACATGATATGGTTATGATGAAAAGTTTTGAAAAATAAAATGTTTTTCAACTACTCAATTTGTACGTTCAGAGCTGGGGAGAGAAAATTCGAGCGCCGGGTTAATACTGTGATGGGCCCAATTCGAAAGTGTCAGGATACTGATTCAGATGCATCTGCCACAAGTGTCAAAGGCACAAGCAATGATTGGGGGGGACTGGGGTGTTTGGGGGGGGGGGGGGGGGGTTGAGTTCTCCATCAAGAAAATTTTGAAATCAGTTATCAAATGGAGACTTCTGGGGGCTTTTGGGATGAAAAATCAAGTTATATAAATAACAAAACCGTATCATGTGATCCCTCATTGGAACAAGCTTGATGAGCTCGTTACAATGAGCGATCACATGATATGGTTATGATGAAAAGTTTTGAAAAATAAAATGTTTTTCAACTACTCAATTTGTACGTTCAGAGCTGGGGAGAGAAAATTCGAGCGCCGGGTTAATACTGTGATGGGCCCAATTCGAAAGTGTCAGGATACTGATTCAGATGCATCTGCCACAAGTGTCAAAGGCACAAGCAATGATTGGGGGGGACTGGGGTGTTTGGGGGGGGGGGGGGTTGAGTTCTCCATCAAGAAAATTTTGAAATCAGTTATCAAATGGAGACTTCTGGGGGCTTTTGGGATGAAAAATCAAGTTAATTTTTGGCCATCAAAATGACTTTTTTAGCAGCATGTTTCAAATTTGTAAGTTCATCAGTGAGTATCCAGTGACCTAGAGTTATAGCTTTCGACTGCACAATTCTTGAAGTGATAACTTCATTACGTCAAGTTGATTTGATAAGTTACACTTCAGGAAACATGCAGTCCAAAATTATAACTGTTGGTCAAGTGCAGAGCTCCAGTCATGATACAACCCCCCTTCTTAATATTTAGTTCTATGCAACTATAGAAATAGTGGTTCTTAGTTGAAACAACTATACACCTGAAACTTAATTAAGCACACCCTGAAATGTTTCATTACAGTGAAGTTGCTGTTACTGATTATTATATTTCAATGATTGCTATGTCTTGCAGTACATTTTATTTCGTGAAACATGATGTTTCTGGGGGGTCGCGTACCCCAAACACATCCCCTCATCCAGTGAAGCATGCTACCCACAAATGGCACAAAAAACATGATCATCCACGTGCAATATCAAGGTATAAAACAAGAAAATTTGTCTCTTCTATTATCAGTAAATTTTGATCTCGAGAGGAGACTGTCAGAGACACAAAGATGGCAAATCATTGGCATGCATGCAACAGGCATGTCATTCAAAGCTATTGGAAGGTAACTTAGCTATAGTCATTCTATCATCAGCAGACTTGTCTGAAAAAATCAACAAACCAACAATGTTAAGGACTGACCAAGGCCTGGACAACCCTGAAAGACCTCTCCTTGGAAAGATTAGAGTCTGGCCTGCCTCGTTATTCGTGAACCCTTTGCTTCAAGTAGGGGTTTTGAAAAGGCTTTGGCTCCGCAACAGGCATTTGTGCAACAGAACTGCCCGAAACCATCTCAAAGCACTGGGTATGAGTCTAGAAGGGTCATCAAGCATCCAATTCTGTCCAATCAGCATCAAAGACGTTTGGAGGGGTGTATGGCATGACAACATTGGAATCTCAGGACACAGAGGAGGGTCCATTGGTCAGACGGGAGTAGGTTCCTGCTTCCCATCAAAGATGGTCGCATGAGAGTGTGGAGGTATAGAAATATTAAAATTTTTTAGTAAATTTTGTTTCTTAACATACCTACTACAATTGTTTACAATTGGCTGTAACATAAGTGCAAGCCCTACTTTGGAACTAACTCAAGCTTTTAGAATCTTTTCCAAACGAGTTGGAAAAGTACTAGAGTGCAAAAGCACGAAAAAGATCGAAAAAAAGGGTCGAGCGAGACCAGCGCTCGAAATTACAGGTACTCTCTCTGCACACCTCTTGCGTTTACCGAGCGCATGCGCAACAACCGTGACGTCAATTCCGTATTTCCGCCAACGAGAAGTTTGTGATTTAGCGGGGAGGCATCGATATCAAAGATATCCCCAAGGAGGGTGGGCCTCCGGTAAACAATTGTGGTAGGTATGTTAAGAAACAAAATTTACTGAAAAATTTTAATTTCTTTTCAACCTACTCACAATTGTTTATAATTGGCTGAATAAACAATAGGAGGAGGTGAATCACATAACCAATACCAACAAGAGTAGCAGAACGAAAGCAAGGATGGCAGAGAACAAAAACGAAAACCTGTAATGAAGATAGAGAGAAGGCACCTGAAAAGAACAAGGCTGAGCGAAGCGCAACCTCGACAAAAACAATTTTAACGAGGGAGCACAACAGCCTGAGCAGCAACGAGAGGGCCTAAAGAATAAAGGTCCTCAGATTGCTGCTGAAGGTGGCGGAGATAAAAGGAGGAGAAGGTAGAAGCATTCCTCCAGTAAGCCGCATTCATAACATCACGGAGCGAAACAGAATTGGAGAACGCCCAGGATGTAGAAATGGCACGAACCTCGTGAACATTAAGCCGGTTCGAAACAAGATCCGATGCAGACAAGCGAGAATAAGCCAGCTTGATTGCAAGACAGATCCACCTGGAAATAGAATGGGAAGAGATAGACTGCCTCTTAGGAATGAGAGACAGAAAGAATCTCTTCCGACCCCTCCTAATGAACTGAGTGCGAGTAATGTAAGTCTTGACCGCACGAACAGGACAAAGAAGAGGCCTCCGTCCATCTACAGCAGGGAGAGCCCGAATGCAGATGGGGGGAGGTACCGAATCGGGGAGTTGATTCTTAGCCAGAAAAGAGCAATCAGTAGTGAATGTGACACTGTTAGCCTCATTTCGGAAGAAGGCAGAATCAACAGATAGCGCATGAAGCTCACTGACTCGACGAGCAGAAGCAAATGCTAGAAGAAAAGCCGTCTTATAGGTGAGAAAACGCATGTCGGTCTCAGATAAAGGCTCGAATGGCGCCCCCTCCAAACAGTGCAACACCCATGCCAAGTTCCACTTGGGTGTAAGACGCAAAACTCGAGGCCTCTTCAAAGAAAAGTGCCGAATAAGTTTGGAGAGGAAAAGATTACGACCGATACACCGCTTTCCCACATAAGAGAAAGTATCAGACAGCATAGACCGATGGCCCTTAATCGTAATAGGCTTGGAGTCAAAAAGAAAAACCAGAAAATCAGCAATTTGAGCGATTGACGGATCACGGTAATTCACATTGTGATCTGAACACCAGCGGCAGAAAACCTTCCACTTGGCGGCATAAGTCATTCCAGTGGAAGGTCGCCGCGATGCAGAAATGCACTCCACTGATCGTCTCAAAAAACCTCTACGTCGGAGACTGGACCTGATAAAAGACAGGCGTGAAGGGACAGGCTCGCCAGGTTGTTGTGATATTTCCTGGGACGACCCTGTGAAAGAAGATCGCGACGTAGAGGTAGACGAATCGGTCGATCAGCCAATAGAGGCCGCAGCAGATTGATCCACACCCTCTGTGGAGACAGGGGTGTGATCAGAATGATCCTGCAACTGCAAGTACGAATCTTCACTAAAACTTGAGGAAGAATCGGTGCAGGAGGAAAGGCATAGCTGACCCAACCTGTCCAGTCCAGAGACAGAGCGTCTACTGCAAATGCCAGAGGATCTGGACAAGGGGAGACAAAAGTCTCTACCTGATGATTCCAGTGAGTAGCGAAAAGGTCGACCTGAGAACGACCCCACTGCTCGCAAATCGCCTGAAACACCGACCGATGTAGCATCCATTCGGTTGGAAGGACACTGTCGCGTCGGGACAGGGAGTCTGCTAGGACGTTGAGACGCCCGGGAATGTGTCGAATGGACACCCGAGCGTTCACATCCCGCGCCAACAGAAGAAGATCCCGAGACAGCCAATACATGGGAATCGAATGTGTGCCTCCCTGATTCCGTATGTAGGCCACTACTGTCGAATTGTCCGAAAGAAGTAGGACAACATGGTCCGACAGATGAGGGATCCAAAGCCGAAAACTCAACAGAAGAGCAAGGAGCTCCTTCTGGTTGATATGAAGGCCCACCTGCTCGCTGTCCCACTCTCCGTGAGTAGGCAGACCGAGAGGATCCAACGTCGCACCCCAGCCCCGATCGCTGGCATCCGCAGTAAGGATGCGATTGGCCAAAGGAAGATCCAACGGAACACCCTGTGTCAGCCAGGGAATATCTGCCCAAGTGCGGAGGTGACAAAGCAGAGACCGAGGAATAGTGAGTTCCAGGTCCAGCGGATCTACATTCGGACGCCAGTGATCCAACAGGAAGTGTTGGAGAGGTCGGACAAACAAGCGACCGAGCGGAATGAGATCTGTCACCGAACCGCAAAGGCCCAGCATCCGAAGGAAAGTCCTGGCCGAGACCGAGGAAGATTGAAGCAGGTCCCGAGTCAAGGCGGAAAGAATCGTCGCCCGAGCCTGGGGGACCGACACTACATTGTGAAGAGTGTCGAAATCCAACCCCAAATGACGGAATTGCTGAGAAGGAAGGAGATCCGACTTTGCCGGACATCGAACTCCAGAACAGCAGCATCGTGGTGCCGTTGGAGGATGTCGTCTAGGTAGGCTGACGAAGTCACTGCCGACTGAGTGCGATGGAAAGCAAGCACATGTGACATCAGTCGGGTGAAGGCCCAAGGAGCCAGTTTCAAACCGAACGGGAGAGCTCTGAATTGAAAAACTCAATCCCGAAACGAGAACCGAATGTATTTCCGTGATGCCAGATGAATGGGTACATGGAAGTAGGCATCCTTCAGGTTGATACTGGCCGCAAAATCGCCCTGATGAACTGAACGTCGAACCGACCGGAAAGTCTCCATACTGAAACGAGGAGCAATTATGTACTCGTTCAGGGTACTCAGATCGATGACAGGACGATATTGGCCGTTTTTCTTCGGCACCAAGAAAAGTCTCGAGTAAAACCCCGGTGAAAGGGTGTTCCTGACCACCTCAATCGCCCCTTTGCAGAGGAGATTGTCGATCTCCTGCACCAGAAGGTCCCGACGCAGAGAATCAGAAGGGACCTGAGTCGGAAGGGGTACCCGAGATAAACTGGGGTGCCGATGGAAGGACAGTCGCAGACCGGAATGAATGACGTCGAGGACCCAAGAGTCCGACGTTATCTCTGTCCAACGGTCGTAAAACAGCGACAGCCTTCCCCCGACTGGAGACGAATCGAGGTGAGACGCAGCAGCACGCTTGGCGGGCCTGGAACGACCCCCAACCGCAGCAGCAGGTGGGTCAAGCTGTCTCAGCAAAAGCTGGTCCTTCGAATGACGAAGAACTTCGCCACAAACAGCTTCCACGGAACCATGGAACAACTGAGGTCCCACCAAAGAGGCAGACCTCAGAACAGCACGTTGCTCAGAAGGAAGGGATGGTAAAGAATCCAAAACCGCATCCCGGCGTGCCAGCTCCAAATTGGCCGTGTTACAGGCGTGAGCGTGAGTCAAGTTCATAAGAGCCTGTGACAAAACGCGAAAAGGCGCCTGAACGTCATCAAACTCCCCTGGTGGAAAATATTCGGCCAGAGCAGCTACGACATGGTCCGCGAGAGATAACATACCCAGCATCTCTCGGGACAGGCCCACCATAGACTCAACTACCGACATCGGGAGAACTGCCGACTTAGGCTTAGTCAACCCGAGGGAAGAAGAATCCTCATCCACAGTAGTCATCCCTTGGAAGACTGGTGGAGAGACGGAATCGTACACACGAAACCGCGATGGAGGCAGAAAGGCATCAGCTCTAGAAAAGAAGGAACCCTTGAGGGCCTTAGAACGCATTTTGGCGTCTAAGCCCTGGAAGGACTCAACCACCTGAGCCGATTGCAAGGGACGCAAAGCCCCGGAGCTAGAAGGCTCAACAGGGTTACGGCGCTCCACAGTGGACCGCGGCCGGACGGTCACAGAAGGCTGGTCGGAAGGTTGAACGTCCGGCAATAAGCCAAAGACGAAATCCAAAGCCTGCCCCAAGACTGACGAGGGGGGCCCATCACCTTCAAGATACTCGTCATCCTCCGTAGCAGAGGAGACGTAGCCCAACTCGGGCTGACCAGCAGAAACCTCCTGTGAATACTGTGCAGTATCCAAGGGGCCAGGCGAGACATCTCGGCGACCGACCAAAGGAGGTTGTGCCTCAGGAGGCACAAGGAGGCCAACTTGAGGGTTGCCAGAAAGCAACCGGGTGAGCGCCAAAACGGCCTGGCGCAGGTCACCCTGAGAATCCGTTGCAGCAGAATCGCCCGACGGAGTGTCCTCCCAATGGACCCTTCTGGTAGAAGAACCCAAATCCTCAGAAGAGACCGATGGCGCACGTCGATCGGCAGACAGAATAGGAGCACGGTGAGAAAACACCGGAGGATAGTCCCGATTGTGACGCCCAGGGGCCATCACTGACCTCTGCGGAACAGAAGGCCCTGCCTGCAAATCCCCTAAAGAGACCGACGGCGCACGTCGATCGGTAGCTGGACCTAGGACACGGTGAGAAGACACCGGAGGATTGTCCCAAGAATGACAGGAACCTGTCATTGGCCTCTGCGCAGCAGACGGCCCCAACTACCTATCCTCTGAGACCAACGGCAAGCAACGATCAACACCCAGACTCGGAACACAGTGAGGAATCACCGGAGGAAGGTTCCGAGAGTGACAGCTAACAGGGGCTGTCACTGACCGCTGCCGAACAGCAGGCCCTGGATGCCAACGTCCCAACACCATCCCGCTAGTCGGCACACTAGCAGGCGAAGGTGGAACAATAAACGATTCACTCGAGGGACGAGGAATCGCTGCCGAAGCGACCGGCCGGCTCAACCGACTAGGAGCAAACCTAGCCAGATGAGACGGAGCAGACAGCAAACCCACACAGCCCCGCCGCGAGGCTGGGGGAGGCTGAGAACACACAGACACACCAGCAGATACAGCCTCGGTCCCCCGAGACTGTAGACCATCCCCAGAGGAGATGGAAGAGCCACCATCAGACAGAATAGGATCTGGAGTAGCAACCTCCTCAACAACGGTTGACGGTGTAGGAGGCAGATCGGAGAGGGTTACCGAGCTGACCTCGGAAAAGCTCTCAACGAAAACAGACGCCTCAATAGTGACATCAGAAGACAAAGAGACCACGGTCTCCTCGTCAGGTATCACTGAACTAACACCGCCAACAGTTGCAGAGGAACTCGCCACAGAAGTCAGATCCGAATCCTGTGTGACAGAGTCACCATGTGCACCAGCAGAAAAGTCTGCTACGGCACGGCTACCGAGGGGTTCTAGCTCTGGAAAGAACCACCTTGTTCACAGAAGCCCAAAATTTAGAGGACCAAACCCCACAGATACCACATGATTGGGCCTGAGTGCAATTGTTGCAAGTGACACATGTGGTATGAGAATCGTCCACATGTTTCACCTGCAAACAAGAGGTACAAGGAATAGTCTTAGGCATGATATCAATACAATAATCAAGCTTCCCGCCGACGGAAAACAGTACGAAGGTCGTGTTCACACGTGGGGGAAAGACAAGATAAAGTGTGAAAAGAACAGCAATAAAAATACAAATTAACATTAAATTATAATAATAATTTGGTAGCTTGATAAAAGGATACAATCCAGTAGCAAACTAAATATGAAGAATAAGTTGTTCACGAAGAATACATAGCATAATTAGCACGAGTCACAAAAATTTCCGACCATGTACAATGGCGGAAAATAAAGGAATTGACGTCACGGTTGTTGCGCATGCGCTCGGTAAACGCAAGAGGTGTGCAGAGAGAGTACCTGTAATTTCAAGCGCTGGTCTCGCTCGACCCTTTTTTTCGATCTTTTTCGTGCTTTTGCACTCTAGTACTTTTCCAACTCGTTTGGAAAAGATTCTAAAAGCTTGAGTTAGTTCCGAAGTAGGGCTTGCACTTATGTTACAGCCAATTGTAAACAATTGTGAGTAGGTTGAAAAGAAACTGCTTATGAGCCCAGGAACATTCAGACCTACTGTTCCTTGGAGAATCAGTAATGATTTGGGGATGCCTCTCTCATGATTGTAAACTTGATATGGTGACTGTATGCGAGAAACTCAATGGTCATCAGTACATCCGGGACATTCTCAATCCGGTTGTCATGCCTCATTGTGACCACCACCCATTGGCTACTTGCCCTGTATTCATGGTCGACAATGCAAGGCAACATTGTTCCCATGCTGTGAGAGCATTCCTTTAAAACAACACTATTACAACACTACCTTGGCCTGCAATGTGCCCCGATGTGAAACCCTTAGAACACATCTGGGACTTTCTTGACGGTGTGTGCAAGCAAGCAAGGAATCTGCCTGTACAGAATTTGGCTGATTTGAAAGCTGCATTGCATGAGGAGTGGCAGCAGTTTCCTCTGGACTGTCTCAGAAGGCTCACTGGTAGCATGAGGAGGAGAGTTCAGGCTGTCATCCGTTCATGTGGTGGATACACTCGCTACTGATGTCAGATACTGCTGTTGTGTTCAGGAGATCACAAGTTACATTGTTTGTCAGTAATTACAAGCATTGTTTCATCATGGACCATTTCAGCACCATTCTCGTCGAGAGAACACTTTTCCATCAAAAACATTCTTAGTACCTCTAGAGGGTACTGAATACAAAATTTTTAATTCTTCAGCAAAATGGCCAATTCCAGCTCCCATAGAGAGCCCAAATATTAACCAAGGCTCTTGATTTGAACACAGTTAAATCTGACTTCCCTAGAGATGTTGTGTACCGAATATGAAAGCATTCTGACTGTTGGATCTGAAAAAGAGAAATTGTAAAGAAATTTCTTCGAATTGCACTAAGTTCAAATTTGGGTTACCATAGCGAGCCCAAATATTAACCTATGGATCTAATTTGAACCAACTTGAATCTGTCCCCCCCCCCCCCCCCCCCCCTAGAGATGTTGTATACCAAATGTGAAAGCATTCTGACAAGTGAATCTGAAGAAGAAGATTTTTGAAGCAATTCCCTCATATTGTACTAAGTTAAATTTCATGTTCCCATATGGAGCCCAAATATTAACCTAGGCACTCGAATTGAACAACCTGGAATCTGACACCCCTAGAGATGTTGTATTCCAAATATAAAAGCATTCCGACTGGTGGATCTGAAGAAGAAGATTTTTAAAGAAATTTCCTCATATTGCACTAAGTAAAAATTTGAGCTAATATAGTGAGCCCAAATATATATATATACCTAGGGATCTGATTTGAACAAACTTGAATCTGACCCCCATAGAGATGTTGCATACCAAATATCAAAGCATTCTGACTGATGGATCTGAAGAAGAAGATTTTTTTAAATTACCCTCCATATTGAACAAAGATAAAATTTGGGCTTCCGTAGGAAGCCCAATTATTAACCTAGGGACTTGGTTTGAACAATCTAGAATCTGACCCTCATAACAATGATGTATACCAAATATTAAAAGATTCTGACTGGTGGTTCTGAAGAAGAAGATTTTTAAAGAATATTCCCCATATTACCCTATGTTAAAACTTCGGGCTCCTGTAGAGAGCCCAAATATGAACCAATGAGCTTTATTTCAACAAACTTTCATCTGACCCCCCTATGAATGCTGTATAGCAAATATCAAAAGATTCTGGTGATTGGTTCTGGAGAAAAGATTTTTTTAAATTTTTGCAAATATGGTGACTCAGCATTTTTTCGATGCCCATGACAGAACATCCTTGAAAATTCTTATGCTGCAAATAAATCAATCAATCAATCACCCTAACATAACCGATGGCAATTTTTTTTTACCATTCAATTCTACTGGTCATAAGGATACTTCATACCAAATAAAAGCTCTCTGTTCCGTGGGGTTTGGGAAATATGGGCGTTTGAAAATATTTCTATTTTTAACTCCCAGGGTACCCATGGGGATGCGTGAATTTTTTTTTTTGCATGGGTCAAGTACTTATGACCCAATACTACCACAAACCAAATTTGGTTCATACCAGGCCATCGGTTCAGAAAATAGAAATTTTGGGCAGGGCCAAAAATCTTACCCCTCCTATTACAAAGCCAAATATTACTTCACGAACTTCGTTTGAACAAACTTAATTCTGCACCTCATATGGAAGCCCCATAGCAAATATCAAGTCATTGTACACACTGGTTCTTGAGAAGAAGATTTTAAAAATATTTTGGAGCATTTTCCCCCACTCCCTCCCTATGGGGCTGGGCATGCTGAGTTGAACAAAAATGAAATGCCCCTTTGGGACCATCACTCACACAAACTTTCACTTGAATTGGCCCAGTGGCTTTGGAGGAGAAGACCAAAACATGGTGTTGACGGACAACGGACAGAGAGCGATGAGATTAGCTCAGCTTGACTCTGTCAAGATGAGCTAATAAACAAGAGGCCTGCATGGGGCCTGAGATGCTCACCTGACGTAGAAGATTAAATTAGCATCTATGGCTAGTTAACAATACAGAGGAATGAGTTATTTAATTATTTGTGAAAAAAATTTTCGGGGGACAACTAGGTTTGACCAAACTTAGCTCTGACTCCCTGAGGATACTGTATACCAAACATCAAAATATTCTCATTGGTGGATCTGAAGAAGAAGATTTTTAAGGATTATTTCCCATATTGCACCAAGTTAAAATTCAGGCTCCCAGTGAGAGCCCAATTATTAAACATTGGCCTTGATTTGGACAAATTTGAATCTGATCTCAAAAGGGATTTGCTGATCTCTGTAAAGATTTGTATACTATATATCAAAAGATTCTGACTTGCGGTTCTGGAGGAAAAGAGCTTTAAAGATTATTCCTCATATTGGATTAAGTTAAAATTCAGGGTCCAATAGAGAGCCAAATATTAGCACAGGGGAATTGGGTTGAACAAACTTAGATCTGACCTCCATAAGGATGATGTATAGCAAATATCAAAAGATTCTGACTGGTGGATCTGAAGAAGAACATTTTGAAACATTATTCCTCATACTGCACTAAGTAAAAATTTGGGCCCCTATAGGGAGCCCAACTATTAACTGGGGACTAGATTTGAACAAACTTGAATCTGAACCCAGTAACAATGTATCCAAAAATTCTAACTGGTGGTTCTAGAGAAGATTCTTTAACCCTTTACCCAATGCAGACGATATCAAAATTTATTATTTTAAATATCATTTTTTAAAATTTTTCCAAAAATTTCAATAAAACCATATCATGTGACCCCTCGTTGGAATGAGCTCGACGAGCTCGTTCCAATGAGGGGTCACATGATATGGTTTTGTTGAAATTTTTTGAAAAATAATATTTTTTTCAACTGCTGAATTTGCATATTACGCGGGCGGATGCGACCGATTCGTTGGGTAAAGGGTTAAAGAGTACTTCTCATATTGCACTCAGTTAAAATTAGGGCTCATGTATTGAGCGCAAATATGAACTTACGGACATACTTTTAACAAACTGGGTGGCTGAAATATTGCTGGAAATGATCAGCATCCACTCAAAAATACTAGATTTTCATTTCGTTATACGTTTTTAGAACAAATTGATCATTTCCAGTGATAATTTGACTCTTATTCACCTTGAAGTGATCCTTTGAAAGCGGCCAGTTTGATTGGTACTGTGAAAGTGAAAATTTCAATATCTTCACAGTAGGGGATATGATTTCTATCTTTCCACAATTTTTCCTATAATCTATCATTTAGCATATAATAAAACAGAACATTAGCCAAATGAATAACGACCAATTAAACACATTGTTACATGACAATCTTTCATGTTGAATGGATTCCATGCATGGTGTATTTAGCACAGCTCACAATGTCTGTATTGTATTCAGTAACATTGAATCATGGTTTAACCCTTAAGCCCCCATATAGCCCCAAACCGCCACTTTTATATTGCATTGAAGCAGGTGCTCCCTTGTGTAATCTTTTTTATTACTCTTGTGTGTAGACTGAATTTTCCCTGGCAGTGGTTCTACATCACTGCTGGCTGCCTGTATAGGCAGCCAGCAGTGATGTAGAACCACTGCCAAGTCATCAATAACTATGTAAGCAGAAAAAGGCCATAAATACTTTAAAATTAATCTGAGGACTTAAGGGTTAATGACAGATATATTTTATTAACTCTTAGAGTGCTGGAAGTCCATATTTGGGCTTTATTCTGAAGTGCAAGTACTGCAAGTTAAAGGCTTCAAATTGAGTGGCTGGGCTTCATAGTATATTTAAAGTGATAATTAGTCTGTTAGGATTTGCCTTGTTACAATTTATGAGAGAGTGCCCACAGGCACTCTCCTATAAATTGTAGCAAGGCAAAGACGTGTGAAAAAGTTTTGATGGCCAAAAGTAATTTAGCACCTAACTAATTAAGTTTGTGAGAGGGTTAAAATCTAACCTCCGTTTTGTTGTACTGCTGCACTGCATACTTCTGACAATTAAAAACAGATTGGATCAAATAAACTTATTCAATTTAAATTAAATAAAATGCTTGATTTTTAAATGAAATGTAGCCAAGCATGTCAATGTAGTGCTTACCAAGTGAATATAAGAATGTTATAAATTTATAAATAACAAAGTTACCGCTTGTGTTATGAAATGAATACAAATCTTCATTCATACATAGAAAAGAAATCAATCAAGTACTAAAATCTTAATATTTTCTGCACATGGCTGACAGAGTTGATAATTTGAATCATAAATAAAGGACACTATAAACTTTATACGAAATAAAATTTTTACATTTTCTGACTTTTTACTTAACCCTCTGCACACTGAGATCAAAATACAGAAATTTCAAGAAACAATTTTACCATAAACCATCTTTCATCAAATTTATCCAACAAAATAATAATATTAATACTTTAACACTTTACCCAACACACACAATATCAAAACTTATTATTTAAAATATTATTTTTTACAATTTTTCATTTTTTTTTAACAAAACCAGTAGCTCAGTAGATAGAGCTGTAGGTTTTTAAATTTCTTGTTCGGTTTTGGTTTTTCAGGTGGAGTAAAACCTTGGTTTGGTTCAGTTTTCGGTTTGTTCATGAGGCCAAGTAAAATTCAATAAAACTCATTCTTATGTCCGGAGTCATAACTGAATGGTAGTGAAATTGAATGAAACTCAATGAATGCCCAAAATAAGCTATAATACATGTACATGAAGAATCAGGAAGGCCAATATAATAATTACCTAAATATACAGAACTTTTATTGTGCTTAGCCATTTTTCGAGGTCTGACACCTACACGCAACTTGAGGAAAGCTGCAAACGCAACTGAGCTGAAATGTCGGAAATCCACAGAATGTAGCCTTCCCAGAGTAGTGAGAGTACCCAGACACTGCCATTGGCAGTGTCTGGGTACTCTCACTACTCTGGAATGGCTACATTCTGTGAATTTCTGCAGCAAGAGAGTATTTAATAAAAAACGAAAAGCCTTAGATTACGGGATGTCGACGGTTTCGGTTTTGGTTTTTTAAAAACCTCGGTTCGGTTTCGGTTAACCTACAGCTCTATCAGTAGATAGAGGTGCAGGATGCAAGCTGAGAGGTCCTCGGTTCGAACCCCACCTGCGGCAACTGCATTGTGTCCTTGGGCAAGACACTTCACCCACATTGCCCACGTGGGGGCACGATGGCATTGTGTATTAAGGCGTACTGCACGTCGATGGTGCACTTATCTTCATCCAATGGTAACCTGCTTGTCTGGAGTTAGTATGTTGGGGAGCTGACAGTCGCTCGCTGTTGCTCGGTGGTTCTCTCCGGGTACTCCAGCTTCCTCCACCCGTAAAACTGTCATGGTCATGATTAGCCATTGTGCAGAAGTATGTGACCTTAAACACCACTAAATAAACAAATAAATAACAAAACCGTATCATGTGATCCCTCATAGGAACAAGCTTGATGAGCTTGTTACAATGAGCGATCACATGATATGGTTATGATGAAAAGTTTTGAAAAATAAAAGGTTTTTCAACTGCTCAATTTGTACATTCATGGATGGGGAGAGGAAATTCGAGCCCTGGTGTTAATACTGTGATGGGCCCAATTCGAAAGTGTCAGGATACTGATTCAGATGCATCTGCCACTAAGGCTGTCACCATTATGAATTTTCATAATCGATTATTTTGTCATAAAAATCGACGGTTATTCGATTATTTATGGTTAATATTTCTGTCTTGTTTCCTAGGACTTCGTCTATGATATAACTTAGGAGGGGTTAAAAATTAAAATATCCTAATCGTAAATGAAGTAAACGAACTCCAAACCTTGAAAAATTTGACAAAACAGAATCTACATCGCATAGATTCAAATTTCAAATCATAGAAAAATGCATACTAAACTCACTAATGGCCCCATCCGCGCTCAGTGTGTAATGATTATGAATTTAGCCTTAGGGAATGTCAAGTCAACAAAGCTTTACACGTGGAAATGAAACTTCCGGTTGCGATACGTCGGAGAACAAAATAAATCATCATACTTTAAAAATAACATGGCATTTCAAAGTTTTTCCCTCTTTACTTTCCAGATGTTAAAATGGATTATCAAGTACCGATAAAAACAAAAACAACTCAACACTTGACAAATACAATGTAGCCATTGACAGTAAGGCATCATTAAGTGTTATGTTATTTTTGTTAAATTGTTATCACCGCTAATGGCAGTGAGCCAGTGATGCTGGAACTGGAAAGTTCGGCCCATGAATGATAATGATTCTGCCCCCTGTTCAGTGTGAAAATGCTTTCCTTGGAGGCTCAATCTTTCCAGGGATTTATTTTATTTATTTACTCATTTATTTATTGGTGTTTGACACTTGAACACTTTGAAAGTTAGGGTCAAATTCAACTGAGTGATCACGCATACGATGATGACTGGGTTTCGGCTAACTTTAACTCGCGTGGTACCGCGACTTGAAGCTATATATTGGTTTTATGTTTTAACCCTGTTCACACACACATTTGTTGTCGAAATAGGTCCTTTATGTGAAACAATAGCATGTGAATCAATATTTCCCCTTTGTTTAACAAAAAGGTAGTATGACAGCACATGTCCAGTCAAATAATCGATCATTGAAATAAATCGTCGATTATGACCTCAATCGACGGTTGATCGATTTTTCGATCATTTGTGACAGCCTTATCTGCTACAAGTATCGAAGGCACAAGCAATGATTGGGGGGGGGGGGGGGGCTGGGGCATTTGAGGGGGTGGGGGGGGGGTGTCAAGTTCTCCATCAAGAAAATTTTGAAATCAGTTATCAAATGGAGACTTCTGGGGGCTTTTGGGATGAAAAATCAAGTTATTTTTGGGCCATCAAAATGACTTTTTTTAGCACCATGTTTCAAATTTGTAAGTTCATCAGTGAGTATCCAGTGACCTAGAGTTATAGCTTTTGGCTGCACAATTCTTGAAGTGATAACTTTATTACGTCAAGTTGATTTGATAAGTTATCACTTCAGGAATCATGCAGTCCAAAATTATAACCGTTGGTCAAGTGCAGAGCTCCAGTCATGATACAGCCCCCTTCTTAATATTTAGTTCTATGCAACTATAGAAATAGTGGATCTTAGTTGAAACAACTATACACCTGGAACTTAATTAAGCACACCCTGAAATGTTTCATGACAGTGAAGTTGCTGTTACTAATTATTATGTTTTAATGATTGCTATGTCTTGCATTACATTTCATTTCGTGAAACAAGATGTTTCTGGTTGATAGCGTACCCCAAACACATCCCCTCATCCACGTGAAGCATGCCACCCACAAATGTCACAAAAAACACTATCATCCACATGCAATATCTGGGTTTAAAACAAGAAAATTTGTCACTTATTTTATCAGTAAATGTTGATCTGGAAAGGAGGTGACTGTCAGAGGCACTAAGATGGAAAATTGTTGGCATGCATGCAACAGGCATGTCATTCAAAGCTATTGGAAGGTAACTTGGCTATAGTCATTCTGTCATCAACAGACTTGTCTGAAAAAATCAACAAACCAACAATTTTAAGGACTGACCAAGGCCTGGAAAACCCTGAAAGACCTCTCTTCAGGAAGATCAGAATCTGGCCTGCCTCGTTATTCATGAACCCTTTGCTTCAAGTGGGGTTTTGAAAAGGCTTTGGCTCCCCAACAGGCATTTGTGGAACAGAACTGCCCAAAACCATCTCAAAGCACTGGGTATGAGTCTAGAGGGGTCATCAAGCGTTCAATTCTGTCCAATCAGCATCAAAGACAACATTTGGAGGAGTGTATGGCACGACAACTTTCACGTCACAGATGGTCGCATGAGAGTGTGGAGGTATAGAAATACTGCTTACATGCCCAGGAACATCAGACCTACTGTTCCTTACAATGGAGAATCAGTTATGATTTGGGGATGCCTCTCTCATGATTGTAAACTTGATATGGAGACTGTATGCAGGAATCTCAATGGTCATCAGTACATCTGGGACATTCTCAATTCGGTTGTCATGCCTCACTGTGACAACCACTTGTTGGCTACTTGCCCTGTATTCATGGTCAAAATGCAAGGCCACATTGTTCCCATGCTGTGAGAGCATACCTTCAAAACAACACAATTACAACACTACCTTGGCCTGCAATGTGCCCCGATGTGAAACCCTTAGAACACATCCTGGACTTTCTTGGACGTTGTGTGCAAGCAAGGGATCTGCCTGCACAGAATTTGGCTGATGTGGAAGCTGCATTGCATGAGGAGTGGCAGCAGTTGCCTCTGGACTGTATCAGAAGGCTCACTGATACCATGAGAAGGAGGGTTCAGGCTGTCATCCGTGCATGTGGTGCATACACTAGCTACTGATGTCAGATACTGCTATTGTGTTCAGGAGATCACAAGTTACATTTTTTGTCAGTAATTACTGGCATTGTTTCATCATGGACCGTTTCAGCACCATTCTTGTCAAGAGAACATTTTTCCATCAGAAACATTTGTGACAGATATGTGTAATTAGTGCCATTCAAATACTCCATATTTTCATCACTGTGTTGTCTTTCATTTGTCAATAGACCATTCTTTCTACAAACAATCATTTTAGGCCATCTTAAAGATAGAATAAAAATAATGACAGTTTCTATTAACACCAGTACGAAAAAAAACCCAGGGGGTGCTTAATTAAGTTCCAGGTGTATACTGGGAAAAACCTCATTTCCATTTTGGTTTCGTTTTCCCAATTGAACAGCTGGAGGCTGCTCAACTGCTATTAAAGGAATGCTAAGGAAACCTGCATAACACTGTGTCTGGTGCACATGTATAAAGATAACAGTGTACAGTACAAGTCAAAATAAGTTGTAGGATAACCACTATAAACTATGTATCTTTCACTTCCTACACTGATAAAACAAGATGCTGACATCATTTTCTGGAAAGCTCTCACTCTCTAATTCTGCCAAAAAATATTGGGCCAAGCCCACTATATTTCTCAACCTGTATTATATGGTTATAAACCTATGTATAAAATTTTGTTTCACTTCATTCAGTAAAACTAAAGTTATCATCTGGAAACCATATTCAGGATGGACATACGAACCGACAGATGGATGGGCGGATGGATGTGCAGACGGACAGTCGGACAAGGGTAACACTTAATGCCCCTGCCAAAATTGGCGGGGGCACAAAAACATATGTCAATGAAAGAGGTTTTTAACAGAAGTGTTTTCAAGCACTTTTTAAGATCCTGAAAGGATGCAGAGTGACGAAAGTGGAACAGCAAACCAATTTCAGATTTTAGGTGTCTGAATGTATATGTACTATTAAATAGTGCTGCACGATATTCAAAACAGAATACCAGTATTGGTATTCAAAAGAATACCGTGGTATACAGGTATATCGAAAACTGTTCAGATATATGAACACAAGTACCACAATCGAGATCACAGTTGGATCAAATTAGCATGCCTTGATGATGAGGTTCGAAAAACCTTTACCCAACACAGATGACATCAAAATTTATTATTTTCAAAATTAGTTTATCAGATTTTCACCAGATTTCAACAAATCTATATCATGTGACCCCTCATTGGACTGAGCTCAACGAGCTCATTCCAATGAGGGGGTCACATGATATAGTTTTGTTGAAATTTTTGAAAATTATTTTTTCAACTGCTGAATTTGTATATTACGAGGGCACAAGCAGCCGATTCCTTGGATAAAGGGATAATATTATTCATTCCAGGCTACAGTTAAAAAACTCAAGACATCTTGAAAATTATATTGTGGGTAAATAAATAATGACGATAAACCAATATTTTTGTAATTACACTGGTATTCAATCGATATTGGTTTGAATACCAGTATATATCAGTTTATCGATATATTGTGCAGCCCTACCATCAAACCACCTATTACTTCGTACACCGTGTTACAACTGTTTCCACCTATTACTTAGCACACCGTGTTACAACTGTTTCCACCTATTACTTAGCACACCGTGTTACAACTGTTTCCCCCTATTACTTAGCACACCGTGTTACAACTGTTTCCACCTATTACTTAGCACACCGTGTTACAACTGTTTCCACCTATTACTTAGCACACCGTGTTACAACTGTTTCCACCTATTACTTAGCACACCGTGTTACAACTGTTTCCACCTATTACTTAGCACACCGTGTTACAACTGTTTCCCCCTATTACTTAGCACACCGTGTTACAACTGTTTCCACCTATTACTTAGCACACCGTGTTACAACTGTTTCCACCTATTACTTAGCACACTGTGTTACAACTGTTTCCACCTATTACTTAGCACACCGTGTTACAACTGTTTCCACCTATTACTTAGCACACCGTGTTACAACTGTTTCCACCTATTACTTAGCACACCGTGTTACAACTGTTTCCACCTATTACTTAGCACACCGTGTTACAACTGTTTCCACCTATTACTTAGCACACCGTGTTACAACTGTTTCCCCCTATTACTTAGCACACCGTGTTACAACTGTTTCCACCTATTACTTAGCACACCGTGTTACAACTGTTTCCACCTATTACTTAGCACACCGTGTTACAACTGTTTCCACCTATTACTTAGCACACCGTGTTACAACTGTTTCCACCTATTACTTAGCACACCGTGTTACAACTGTTTCCCCCTATTACTTAGCACACCGTGTTACAACTGTTTCCACCTATTACTTAGCACACCGTGTTACAACTGTTTCCACCTATTACTTAGCACACCGTGTTACAACTGTTTCCACCTATTACTTAGCACACCGTGTTACAACTGTTTCCACCTATTACTTAGCACACCGTGTTACAACTGTTTCTAAAATAATGTAGAGCCAATCAAGTCTGGAAATAAGTAATCTGTCATTTGCTGAATGAGGTCCTCAGAGGGTGAATTTGCTGATGCTATCCAATACAGTTGGCTAGAATTCCCCAATTTATCCTCTGGGTACCTCTTTCTGCTTAGGCCAGAGACCTTGATTCAGATTGAGGTTCACAGAAGGTAAATTAGTAATGCTAGTCTGCTGTGCAGGGTAGTATCACCAAATTCACCCTCTAAGGACCTCATTCTGCAGATGACAGTCTGCTTCTTTCCAGGCCTGGAGCCAATATTTATATAGTTATTTTTAAGGTATAGTTCCCCTCAGTGGTGCTTTTCACAGGTGGATATAACTAGGTTAATTAACAACCTTCATGGCAACAATTTTCATATTTTTTAAACTGGCATTTTGTTTTCGGAAATAAATATTTGCTATTACTTTAAATCATTACTCTTATCTTTTTATCATCTATTAAAATTCAACAGATTGGATACGTGTCATTTATTGTTTGTTGTACAGTGATGTATGTATCACCTATTTTTGATACTGGCAGAGGTTAAACTTAATGCTAACAGTCTCTTCTACGTAACCAGGGGAAGGCCTATGAAGACGTATGACATGTAGGGACATGCTTGATGTCATTGTCAGTTGACAAATAAAGTTGGATATTTATTTTAGTGTTATGTTAACCCTTTACCCAACGTAAAGGCCAAAACTGGCTAGTGCTATTCTAAAAATCTCCCATTAATTTTCATTATTTTTTCATTTTTTGTCTGAAAAACATAGGTTATGTCCCCTCATTGGAACGAGCTCAGCAAGCTCGATCTGCCGAGGGGTCATAACCTATGTTTTTGCAAAAATTGTTAAAAAAAATTAGTTCTTCAAAAATTTTGTCGTCTGCTTTTCATGTTGGGTAAAGGGTTAAGGAGTGTACAAATAAAAGATTCATCAATTCAATTTGTTGACTGATTCCTTGTGCCCCACTTTATAGTTCAGCGATCGTAACATAGTGGCAGGCCCCCAGCTGAACTACCCCACTTTCCTACATGTACATTGGTAACATCAGGTTTTGCCATCATTTTTGAAAGCTCTCAATGAGAGAGAATGCCCGCTAAAGTGGTAATAATATAACAATAACATGATTTTTGAGGGCATTATGGTATATTAGCGGCCCTGCAGAAATTATTAACAGCCCAAGGGCTTATTAGCGGCCCGAGACGAAGTCGAGGGCCGCTAATTGGCCCGAGGGCTGTTAATAATTTCTGCAGGGCCGCTAATATACCATAATGCTCGCAAAAATAATGTTATTACTATTATTACCATTTGTTTGTTTACAAATGCGCATCGGAGAGATCAGGGGCGACAATTTGGGGGAATTCCCGTGTCACAAATTGAGTGCATGAACGTCGAAATTAGGAAAGTGATGTAATTTTTCGGCAATGACGGCTTCTTACAATTGCTTCATAATAAAAATAATCTGGATTACTTACCTAATAACAACAATCTAGCCATTGGTAAGAAAAGTTCGGTCGTTTATGAATCATTTCCCTGGTATCGTCGTTTCGATTCAGCTCCTTGCCGATCGAGAACAAGCGGCGATCACGTGATGTAACAATGATGCCAGAGGGCGATTATTTTCATTATCGGCCCGCGGCCCGGAACTTAGGAGATTGCCATGCATTATTTACTTTGAACGCTCGGCATAACAGCGTTAATACACTAGGGAACGCCCTGCAAAGTGGTAATAATAAAACAATAACATGATTTTGGAGGGCATTATGGTTCATTAGCTGCCCTGCAGCTATCATGTGATTGACCAAGTAACGTTTTGTTTATCTAGAAGCAGACAACACAATTGTTTTGGTTAAATGTCATTGTGAAAACTCGGGATGTCACAATCAAGTGAACTTGATGAAGAACCTTTGGATTTAACCATTTTAGAAGTGGTAATAATAGTAATAACAAGATTTTGTTGGGCGTCCCTGCTTATTAACGGCCCTCCAGGAATGATTAACAGACTTCGAGACATTAACAGCCCTTGACTTCGTCTTGGGCTGTTAATGGACCCTCTGGCTGTTAATCATTCCTGTCGGGCCGTTAATATAACAATAACATGATTTTGGAGGGCATTATGGTTCATTAGCAGCCCTGCAGCAATGATGAACAGTCCGAGGGTTTATTAAAGGCCCGAGATGAAGTCGAGGGCCGTTAATAAGCCCAAGGGCTGTTCATCATTGCTGCAGGGCCGCTAATGAATCATGATGCCTGACAACAATCATGTTATTACTATTATTACCACTCCCTGTACATTCATTGGTTAAAGAGGAGTTGTGAAAAAACATTCGTTCAAGAAAGTGACTATAAGTCCCAACAAAAATACATCACATCAACAACTAAAGTAAGCCTTAATGTTACTAGTAACAAGTATGAGAAAGTATTAAATAATAAAAAAAAAAAGTTAAAAAAATTTTTTTTTCAAAGAAAGTGAATATAAGTCCCAAAAATCCCCGTCAAATTCCTCAAATATGCATGTAATAAGGGCGCAACGTTACTGCAATGTAGTTCAGTAACCCATGCGTACAATATCAATTGCCTGGAAAGACACATAGAAACAGAACTCACCTTAACACCTCACCTTAACACAAACTTTTAGAACTTAAAATTGAGTAAGTCAGACAAAAACGTGAACATTGTGACTGAAAAAAAGAAAAGAAATCAATTAAATTTCTACATACAGTAGGGTTAATACCTACAGTTGTTATTGAAATGAGAAAATAAACATTAATGAGAGGTGAAGGCACCACAATCTGCACAAAAGCTGACTTTTAACGCAAATTCTTACAACACCTAAACGCTAATTCTTACAACAAGTTTTGGTAGAAAATCAGCCTCAAATTCCTCAAATATGCATGTAATGAGGGTTAAATATTACTCCAATGGAGTTCAGTAACCCAAGTGTAGAATATTAATCGCCTGGAAAGACACAAAGAAACACAACTCACCTAAACACAAAGTTTACAAAGTTTTACAACTTAAAATTTACTTAAAAGTCCGAGAAAAACATGAAAATTTTGAGTGAAAAAAAAGAAAATTTCCGTTAAATTTCTGCATACAGTAGGGTTAATACCTACAGTTGTTATTGAAATATGAAAATCAATAGTAATGAGAAGTTAAAGCAGCACAATCTGCACAAAAGCTGACTTTAACGCAAATTCTTACAACACCTAAACGCAAATTCTCACAACAACTTTTGGCAGAAAATTTTAGGTGAAATTTGGAAAAAGGTCATAGTATCAGGGTTAAATACTGTTCTGATAGTTCCCTACAACCTACATATGCAATATCAAAGGCCTGAGCCCACTGATCTTTGAGAACTCACCTTAACACCTCACCTTAACACAAACTTTTCGAACTTAAAATTTACTAAGTCCGAGAAAAACATGGAAATTTTGACTAAAAAAAAAGAAAATTTCCGTTAAATTTCTGCATACAGTCGGGTTAATACCTACAGTTGTTATTGAAATATGAAAATCAAGAGTAATGTCGAGCTCGTTCCAACGAAGGGTCACATGATATGGTTTTGTTGAAATTTTTGGAAAAATTTCAAAAAATGATATTTAAAATAATAAATTTTAATATCGTCTGCATTGGGTAAAGGGTTAAGACAAATTGATTTCCTACCTGGAAGAAAGTTTCCTGTTTTTATCACGAGAATAAACAAAAGAATTGGTTCATAGTAAATTTGCAAGTCAGGTTTTATCACCTCATGGATTTCAAATGATCATAATTCAATTCTTAATTAAATATTAATTTTGGAAAAGACCAAACATTAAAACAACTGCTGAAGAACTGAATACCCAACAATATATTCCCACAGACCATGAATACTGAGACCTTAAAAAACTAGTGTAGCATTCGAGGTGTAAAGGCCAATTACCAACCGTCTTGGTTGGTTTGGATCTCTTAGGCTTTGGTTCCCACACTTCTTTCTCGACAAGTTACATTGATGCTGGGGTGCAGTGGCATTGTGGTAACTGGTTCTCGTCAGATCACCAAAGTTAAGCAACGTCGAGCCCGGTTAGTCCTTGGATGGGTGACTGCCTGAGCGATCGATTCAGACTCTCGCATTGTGTCCTTGGGCAAGGCACTTAACCTCGATTGTCCACATTGGGGCACGATGACGCCGTGTACTAAGGCGTACTGCTGATGGTGCACGTGTCTTCAACCAATCTAACCCTGCCTGTGCTGCAGTGCTGAGTTATGATGTTGGGGAGCTGGCAGGTGCTCGTCATTGCTTGGTGCTTCTCTCCAGGTACTCCGGCTTCCTCCACTTGTAAAACTGTCACCGACACAATATGACTTTGACTGTTAAAGTGTCCTTAAACCTTAATAAATACGTTGATGCCATTGATCAGCCCTCAGCAGTATGTGGTATTGTGAGAGCTGTGGTGAAGCATGGTGGATGTTTTGACGGCTCTGAGGTTGCATATGGGGTGTGACTCACCGGGGTTGAATTGCAAAAGAAAGTGAGAATAGTTTAGCAGTTAAGGTGTAAAGGCCATTTATCAACCAGTCTGGTTGGTCCGGACCTCTTAGTCTTGTGGTAAATCAGTTGCTTTGTGTGTTAGAGGTAAATGGTTTGAGCCTCCGCTTTCGAACTTCTCTCTCGATCTGTTACACTAACATGACTATCCACTGCAACTCACCTTTCTCTGTACCTTTCACTTCTTCATCTGTTGGAACACAGCTCCTGTAATGTTAACAAAAAGACGTGGAATGTTTTGTGCTTCCGCTTGAGATTTCATATGACAGAAACAAATGGGCTTTCAGATTAAAACTTTTACATGTATAGGCCTTAACTCTTAACCCTTTACCTAACATGAAAAGCAGACGACACATGCAAAAAAAAATTCTTGAATAACTAATTGTTTTCATTTTTATCTCAAAAACATAGGTTTTGACCCACTCATTGGAAGGAGCTTGACAAGCTTTTTAATGAAAAATTCAGTGACATTTACTCTCTCTAGAAATCATTGCTCAAAACATTGATACAACTCACAGGGGACAATGTGGTTAACAGTTCCCAAATTACATTTACTGAGGTGACAAAGGATTTCTTGTTTCCAGGAATATCTGCCAGCAGCATACAAGAAGTAAAAAGTCGTCATGATTTGCAAGAATCAGTTTACATTCTCGCAAACACCTCTTGCGAGAATCAATTTTCTTTTGTTATATCTTTACCTAACACAAAAGGCAGGTGACACTTCCAAATAAAATTCTTAAATAATTAGGATTTATTTATTTATTTATTGGTGTTTAAGGTCATATACTTATGCACAATGGCTAATCATGACCGTGACAGTTTTACGGGTGGAGGAAGCCGGAGTACCCAGAGAAAACCACCAATCAACAATGAGCAGCTGCCAGCTCCCCAACATCGTAACTCCACACTGCAGCACAGGCAGGGTTAGACTGGTTGAAGACATGCGTACCATCGACGTGCAGTATGCCTTAGTACAAGGCGTCATTGTGCCCCCATGTGGACAATCGGGGTTACGTGCCTTGCCCAATGACACAACACAGGAGTCCAAATCGATTGCTCAGATGGTCACCCATCCGAGGACTAACCGGGCTTGACGTTGCTTAACTTCGGTGATCTGACGAGAACCGGTTACCGAAATGCCACCGCACCCTCTTTGTCCCTATCAAACTGCATCATTAACATCACTCAATTCCCCTAGAAAACAGCGTGCCCAACTCTGTTCAATTTTATACTAGTAAATGAAGGGCATTAGCATCATTCCTAACCTCTAGTGAGATACATGTACATGTAATAACGTAAATAGATATTAAAATTCAACGGCATATACAGAATGAAGAGAGTGGATGACATCTGAATCGCAGCACCATGTATTCTCCACTCCAAAAATATTTTTTATTTTTCATAATAGCGTAAGACATACCGTATTTACTCTATGTATTGGGACAGCTGAAAATAATTATTTTCACAGGTGTCCCAATTCTTAGAAAATGGGGAAAGAACAGAGCCTGGTCTTGATTTGATGCTGAATAAAGTTGTGTGTGATCGTTTTCCATCACTATATACGAAAATCGCCGTCCAATTTTTTTTTATATTTTCATTTTTTGCTTCCAAAACATAGCTTATGATCCCTCATTATGTTTTGGAAACAAAAAATGAAAATTTTTAGTTACCCAAGAATTTTTTCTATGAGTGTCGTCTGCTACTAGCGACGGGCCAACTGGAAACAAATCTCCTGAATGTCCCAAACTTTGGAGCATAAAAAAAATATAGTTTTCTGGAAAAAATGTGTGTCCCAAATCATAGAGTGTCCCAATACATAGAGTAAATACGGTACTTGCAAATTTTCATTACATGGAGCACTGCGTGCAACCTGGTGGTCCATGTGATGAAAGCTTGCAAGTGCTTTCGGGGTTTTGTCCTTAAAAATTGTGAATAATTGAAGTGAAAAGTCTACTCCACAGCGATTTAGTAGTAATCCACCCTCCAAATATTGTGGAGTCAATATTGTTTTTCTGTTTGATCGGTTCATTTCTTGACTTCACTACTGGCCTAGCTAATAGCACATTACATTTTGCATTGCACACGCAAACACTCTGGTGTATTTTAGTTAGACTGCATGTACTTCATTCTTCTGCAGTAAGGAGCACATTAGCTAATGAGCATACTCTGCACTAATTGTGACAGGACTTACAGTTTCAACTGTAACTGTTTAAGAGTGGTACCACTTCTCAAAGATTTATGAGTAGAGGAAAATTTCTGAGAAGCATCTTAATATAAAGTGCAGGATCAAGCTCTGTATCAGTGAGTGGGAGATGGTTTGGGAAAGGACTGGTTGATTATATAAGTTACATGGTGTATAGCTGGCTGATACATTTCCATACAAGGCTATGAGATTCATATCAGGTGATGTGCAGCCAAACCTGATATGAACTCTCAGAGCCTTGTATGGAAATGTATTAGCCAGTTACACGTCATGTAACATATTTATTATGTCGAAAATCCATGTTTTATTATGTCGAAAATCCATGTAGATCAAGGGATTAATAAATTTTCATGAGAAACAAAAAACGACCAGGCATTTATTTTTTAGACCCTGCAATTGACAGCACCACACAAAATCATCAACAGTAACTTATTTATTTATTTATTTATTGGTGTTTTAAGGTCACATATTTCTGCACAATGGCTAATCATGACCTCAACAGTTTTACGGGTGGAGGAAGCCGGAGTACCCGGAGAGAACCACCGAGCAACGGCGAGCAACTGTCAGCTCCCCAACATACTAACTCCACACAAGCAGGGTTAGCATTGGTTGAAGACAGTGCACCATTGACGTGCAGTACGCCTTAGTACACAACGTCACCATGTCACCATGTGGGCAATAGGGGTGACATGTCTTGCCCAAGGACACAACGCGATTGCCGCAGGTGGGATTCGAACCGAGGACCTCTCGGCTTGCAGCCTGCACCTCAACCTACTGAGCCACTGTGCCTCTCCTCAACAGTAACTGGCACTGGTATGTATCCATGGTGACAGTAAACAATCTTCGCTCGTCGCAGAACGATATTTCGTCCCCTGAGTTCCAATGTGTTCTAGTAGGCACATAGAACACATTGGAACTCAGGGGACGATTTGTTTACAAAATAAAACTTATCGCTACAAGCTTATCTGAAATACCCTTACATACATTAATTTTACTGTCGTTACCACCTGGAAACTTTAGAATGTTCAAAAAAACACTTTCAATCTGCTGAGTAAACTGTAAAGAAAATGTTCGCTTCAGCATAAAAATTCGATAAATTTGAAGTTTGGTCGATTTTAGCTAAAGTCATAAAAACAACAAAGAACTTTTGGGACTGCAAATAATATTTTCTGTCCATTTTTTAAATATTTAATGTTTTAAATAAATAAACACAGTACCTTGAAAATATTTTTGGAACTTAAATTCTCTTATTTTGTTTCAATTCAAATTCTGAAAAATCGAAGCGAGTGGAAATGCTTCAATTTGATCAAAATAGTAATGACTGCTACTAACCTGATATCAAATAATATCAGGTGAGTTACCTGATACGGCAGAACCATTCGATGGAATTCAAACATTCTGATTGGACAAACTAACTTTGAGGCATAATAAATGTTGGTGTTAAGAGCTTAAAAAAGGTGGTTGCATTGCCAAGAATCTCACCTCATTTCTGCTTCTTTCGCTTCTTTTGATGACAAGTCTTCTTCTACACTGTAGTCCAGAATTGACTTCACACCAAACATGCGATTTTTTCTGATCAATGGTCGAATGAGAGTCTGATCTTCCCCAGCCACAAAGTGTCCATAGAATGTGTTTTTCATCAATTTGCAAAACAATGTTTTTCCAAGAAGTTTCCGGCTCCATTTTAGTAACTACAAAAATGCATGTAATTAAAAAAGGGTTATAAAATGCATTAGATATTGAACAATGTGTATCTTCTTTATTTGTTGAACAAGAATGATTTAGACAAAGTGTCAAGAGTCCTAACTTTTTAAGACATTTTATGAATGCAGCCTGGCTGATTCATACACATTTAATCCTTTATCCACACGATATACAAATTTGTTATATTGATTATTTTTTTTTCAAATTTCAAAATATTTAAAAAAAATCCCATCATGTGACTTGATGAAGTCATTCCAATGAGAGTGGGGTTGGAGGTGTGGGGATGGGGGGGGGGGGGGGGGTCACATGATATGGTTTTGTTGTAATGTTTTTGAAATTTTATATTTCTACTGTTAAATGCATGCAGATGTAGCTGAATCAGCAGGTGAAGGGTTGAAAATCATACTGTTAACCCTTATTATAAAGTCGCATACAGGCCTAAACTGCCAGCTTTGCATTTCTTTTGAAAAAGTGCACCCAAGACTATTTCTCTTTGAAAATACAGTCGGTAAGCTGCATTTATCTTGGCAGTGTTTTACATCTCTGTTGGCAGCCTTTTCTGGCAGCCAACAATGATCAAGAAACACCATTAAGTCACCTACAGATATGTACATGTATATGCAGTAGTTATCAGGCCTGGCAGCCTAGAAAATTAAGGAGTGAAAAACAACTGCTCTCTTCAGATTGCTTGGGAGTGGAATTGCACCTGGAATTTTCAATGTATATACATGTACTCGTATACTATTTTGGTTATATTCACTTCAAAGTATTACCATTGTGACTGAAAAATTGTACTCAATTCAGCTCCATTGTAGAAAAATTGGCACACACATCTTCTCATTATTCAAATGTTGCATTCAATTCTTATGTTACTGTCTTCTACACACAAAATGTATCGAAATATGACACAGAATGGGCCATGAATTATTGCAAAGCAATGCAACATTGACAAATGATAATAGATTTTAAACAGGTCTGGCATTCCAGAAAAACAAGAGTTGCGAAAAATTGCCCTCCTCAATTATTTAAAGGCATGCGGTAAGCATGCAGCACTCCTGCACTCCTAAAGAATGGCAGGCCTGACTTATTATCTTAAAAGTAATTTGAGGCTTTAAGGGTTAATATACACCTGGAAATAGTTAACCCTCCGCACTTTGATGTTGAAATATCAAAATTTCAAGCCAGACATTTTTCCCATAATGCAACTAGGCATCTAACCAATACAATCTCGAATGACAGAGCTCATAGAGAGCTCTGTCAAACAAGATTGAATTGGTTATTTCCTAGTTGATTTCAGGGAAATAAAAGGCTGCGTGGCAACACATCCCCCGAAAAAAGGGTGTCTATTTGAGGTATTTGAAAAAAATTGAATTTTCCAAAGTCGAAAAAGGGACATAAATCTGGCAAAAAATGTCGGACCAAACCCCAATTGGAAGCTCATCAGGAACCCCCAAAAAATAATTTTCAAAGTCAAAAAGGGGCATAACTCTGGCAAAAACTGTCAGACCACACCCCAATTCGGACTTGACCTGTAGTTCATGTTGCTACATCTACATATCAAATTTCATTTGATTTGGCCAACTATAACTAAAGTTATCATCAGGAAAGCAAAAAAAATAAATTTCGAAGTCGATAAAGGGGCATAACTCTGGCAAAAACTGTCGGACCGCAGCCCAATTTGAACTTGGCATGTATGTTATGTTAACATACCTATATATCAAATTTCATTTGATTTGGCCAACTATAACTAAAGTTATCATCGGGAAACCATAGTAGGATGGATGCATGGACGGACGGACGGACGGACACATGGATGGATCAAAGATACAGTGTGTGGCTAATTATGTTCATAACACTCTGTGGCTACCATATGTAGCCACACAATGTACCTATATGCTAATGGATAGCCACATAATGTACCTCTCAGATAATCCATAACTTGTGTGTCTAATTTTAGAACATGCACTGAGAGCACATATTTAGCCACAAAGAGTCTTTTTAAACATGCTAACCACACATGCAAATTAGACACACAGTGTACCTTTGGGTGGATTGCTAGCCACACAATGTATCTCTCGTGAGAAGGGACACACGCACACATGGACACATGCACAAACAGACACTGGCCATTGTAATAGTCCCCCCCCCCACTCCCTTCCCCCCCCACCCCCCAAAAAAAAATTGGGGGTACAAAAATGGGGCTTGAAATTTCAGTATTTTGACATCCGAGTGCAGAGGGTTAAACAGCCCCTAAAATTTTAAAAATGAAGGGGCACAGTGGGTCAGTGTTTACGAATTGGGACTTCAAACCAAAAGGCTCATGGTTCGATTCCTGCCAGGAGTAACTTCGTTGCAGGGATCGATTTAACTGGATTTGCATAACAGTTTTCGAAACAATTTCCAACTGTAGCTTATCAATTTCAAATGAAAAATCATGTAAATAATAGGAAATGCTAATCCAAATTTATCCAAGTTAGAAAACTGCTATCAAATTTTTTAAAATTAAATCGACCTCTTCGTTGTGTCCATGGGCAAGGCACTTCATCCCGATTGCCCATGTGGAGGCACGGTGATGCACTGCATGTCGATGGTGCACTTGTCTTCAACCAATGCTAACCCTTCTTGTGTGGGGTAACTGGGGTTAGTACTTTGAGGAGTTGGCAGTTGCTCGCTGGTTCTCTCAAAGTACCCCGGCTTCCTCCACCAGTAAAATTGTCCAACATAAGGTGACCCAGGCTGTTGAAAGTGTCATTAAATAAATAAATATAAATAAATAAATAAATAAATAAATAAATAAATAAATAAATAAATAAATAAAACAGGTACCATCATGAAAATTCTGCAAAAATGAACTCGGGAAAAAAAGGAAGGTCATCAGCAAGAATAACCCTCTGACAATATGACGATGCCACAAATATCCTTTGTGTTTAGAAATTAATAACAATATTAGTGTACAGTCACACATGTTGTTTTCACAATATCCCTTGCTGTGTAAAGATGAAGTTGCAAAGATGTTAAGATATATTATTTTATTTATTGGTGTTTAAGGTCACATATTTATGCACAATGGCTAATCATGGCTGTGACAGTTTTATGGGTGGAGGAAGCCGGAACCACCGAACATCAATGAGCAACTGTCAGCTCCTCAACATTCTAACTCTGTTCAAGCTCTGCTCAAGCAGGGTTATAGCAGTTGAAGACATGTGCACCACTGACATGCAGTACACCTTAGCACATGGCATCATCATGCCCCCATGTAGGCAACCAGGATAAAGTGCCTTGCCCAAGAACACAACAAGAGCAGGTTGTCCCTGACGGGGATCGAACTCGGGACCTCTAGTATAGAAGTTCAACAGTTTGGCACTGTGTCACCACGCACCCTTGATATAGATGAGATTTACACTAAAACTGTACAGTGCACAGCTTTATTTATTTATTTATTTATTTATTTATTAGGGTTTAATGACACTTTAACAGGCAAGGTCATATCGTGTCGGTAACAGTTTTACAGGTGGATTAAGCTGCGTACCTGAAGAGAACCACCGAGCAACAACGAGCAGCTGCCTGCTTCCCAACATCGTAACTCCGCACTGCAGCACAGCAGGGTTAGATTGGTTGAAGACATGCGCACCATCGATGTGCAGTACACCTTAGTACATGGCTTCATCATGCCCACATGTGGACAATCGGGGTGAAGTGCCTTGCCCAAGGACACAATGAGGGAATCGGAATCGATCACTCAGACGGTCTCCCATCCAAGGACTAACCACGCTTGATGTTGCTTAACTTTGGTGATCTGACGAGAACTGGCCACTGCAACGTTACAAAGGGTGCAGGATTGAAGGAACTAATGTAAATTCTTATACTGGAAATTTTTTTTAAGTGAATTCCTAGCTTAACTTGTGTGTTGCACTTGATGAAAAGGATAATGTTCAAAGTTTATGAAAGGATTATGAAATAAGACAAGAATTGTGATAATTGGGAATATGTTCATTTCTGTTCCCTGTATGCTATGTTTTTGATAAAAATAATATGAGGTGTACACTGTACTAAAGAGCTGAGGGGTGGGTTCATATGACCTCACAGTTGATGTATGTGGCCCTCACAGTTAACGAATATCAACGAAAGTTACCAAGTTACAGTGAAATTATTCCAAAACGAGTCATCCTATCAAGTCACATTGAAATCCCTTCATAAATATGGCCTGTAGACTGTGCTAAAGGTTTTCGGGCTTCGGGCCACTGTAGCCGTCAGATTCCCAATTGCGTCCAAAGGGGACATTCTCATCTATATGAAGTCAACCTACCTAGTTACAATGAAATCCCTTCATAAATATGACCTGTAGACTGTGCTAAAGGTTTTGGGGTTTTGGGCTCGGGCAGCCATCATGGTTGAATGATCGCAACCAAAAGGGGACAGTCTCATCTAGACATTATTTGGAGTCATCCTACCAAGGTACAATGAAATCCCTTCATAAATATCACCTGTAGACTGTGCTAAAGGCTTTCGGGCTTCAGGCCACTGTAGCCGTCAAAGTTGCCTAATGGTGTCCAAAAGGGGCTGTTCTCATCTAGACATTATATGAAGTCAAACCTACCAAGTTACAATGAAATCCCTTCATAAATATGAACTGAAGACTGTGCTAAAGGTTTTCGAGCTTTGGGCTCGGGCAGCCATCATGGCTGAATTATCACAACCAAAAGGGGACATTCTCATCTGGGCATCATCTTGAGTGATCCTACGAAGTTACAATAAAATCCCTTCATAAATATGACCTGTAGACTGTGCTCAAGATTTTCGGGCTTCGGGCACCTGTAGCCATCACAGTTGACCAATCACGACCAAAAGGGGATGTCATCATCTAGGCATTATAAGGAGTCAAACATAGCTTATGATCCCTCATTGGAACGAGCGCATTCTTCCAAAACATAGCTTATGATCCCTCATTGGAACGAGCAAAATGTGGACGCCGATTTTCGTATATAGTGATGGAAAATGAATTACACACAACTTTATTCAGCATCAAATCAAGACCAGGCTGTGTTCTTTCCCCCATTTTCTAAGAATTGGGACACCTGTGAAAATAATTGTTTTTAGCTGTCCCAATACATAGAGTAAATACGGTATGTATGAAGATTGTTGCAATACTTAAAGGCTTCATGTTCTCAAAATGTGCTTCATATTTTCTTTGAAGTGAAATTATATGATCTGTGTGTATTTGACTTGTTACAAATCATGGGAGAGTGCCCATATAGGCAAATAAATTGTAACAAGGCAAAACATATGAAACAATTTTGACAATCAACAATAATTTAGAACTCTGCAGGTTAAGAAGTAAATCTGGTTTTTGGACTCCAAGTCTGGCTCTCATTTTAAATGCTCAGGTTGGTCCCTGGGTGGCATTTGCTGTATCAGGGAATGGGTTAATACAGGCATGTAGCCAGCATTCTATAATCGGGGGTGCCCTAGCCAGTTTTGAGGAGGCCAAAGATGATATTTGAAAGGCTGTTGTGTGGGGCTCTGAAGGCCTCCCCTAGTTCTGTACATGTACTTCATATTATTTTTATGTAGTGAACTTATATCATCTGTGTGGATTTGCCTTGGTACAACTTTTGGGAGAGTGCCTGTAAGGCGGAGGAGGAGATAGGGGGGGGGGGAGGCTGCCTGTAAGGCACTCTCCCATAAATTGTAAGAACACATGAAAAATTTGACAATCAACAATAATTTAGAACTCTACTGGTTAACCCTTTACTTAACGTAACGGCCAAAACTGGCCAGCGCTATTCTAAAAAATCGCCAATTAATTTTCATTATTTTTTTCATTTTTTGTCTCAAAAACATAGGTTATGACCCCTTGATGGAACGAGCTCGACGAGCTCGTTCCAACGAGGGGTCATAACCTATGTTTTTGAGACAAAAAATGAAAAAAATTAGTTATTCAATAATTATTTTTGCAAGTGTCGTCTGCTTTTCAGGTTAGGAAAAGGGTTAAGAAGTAAATCTGGCTTCTAGAATTCATAAGTCGGCTCCAAGTCTGGCTTTTATTTTTTCTTACTCGGGTCGGTCCATGTGTTGTACTCTTTAATGTACTAATCAATTGTTTAGTAAGAGTTATCTTCTATTTGCATTAGGTAAAGTGTCAACTGCATACAACTTACAAAAAACACACCTTCATTACACATTTCACCTAAACTCTTCATTGCATATTGTCATGCTGCAAAGAAAAATGTCAAGCTATGATTGGTCACCTTTCAGGGGTACATTGAGCTATATTCGGCTTTTTACCGGTACATAAAAACATGTGAAGTTCTTCGTAGTCAAACATTTATTTATTTATTTGTACATAGAGATATATTCGGCATTTTGCCGGTATATAAAAGCATGTGAAGTTCTTCATAGTCAAACATTTATTTATTTATTTATTTATTTACTTATTTATTTATTGGTGTTTAAGGTCACATATTTTGGCATGATGACTAATTGTAACCGCAATATGGAAATAAAGTCAAATTAATCAATTGTTTATACACGTTGCCCATTTTAGATGACTTCCTCCCCAAACATTGGTGACCACAGTAAACAAGCACTGCTTCACTTCCCAGGGTTCCAATGGGGGCATCAAACATTTAAATCTTGGTTGAAAATTGAACTGAGAAGATGATAACGAAAAAAAATAAAGTTACCTGTAATTTGAAATGTACAGAATCAACTAAACTTGAAAAGACTTGCAAACCATACAGCTTGAACGTGCTAACATAAAAATAGTTATAACTCGGCAGATGCATATTTGAGTGACAAAAAAAAACAAGCACCATCTTTGAAAGTTATTATTCAACTTGGTGAAGATTACATGATTATTTTTACTTTTGACGCCAGAAAGGAAGGTACATACATGTAAGGTTAGAAGAAAAGCAGTACACTCACAATATCTTAACCCTTTACCTAACATGAAAAGCAGATGATACTTGCAAACAAACTTCCTGAATAACTGATTTTTTTTCATTTTTTGTCTCAAAGACATAGGTTATGACCCCTCATTGGAACAAGCTCGATGAGCTCGTTTCAACGTGGGGTCATAACCTATGTTTTTGATACAAAAAATGAAACTATAATGAAAATTAATTATTACCACTTTATTGGGCGTTCCTTAGTACATTAACAAAGTTTAACAGGGCATTATAAAAATGTAATGCGCAACTTAAAAAGTCGCGTGATGTGTCGGGCCATTAATGAGTTAAACATCTCATTAACAGCCTGACACGTCAAGTGACTTTTGTTCCTCATGGCCATACACTTGAAAATGGAAACAGTTTCCAGAAATGGTTTCAACTAGTAAACAATGTGATTTTTATTTAAATTATTAAATACACCACTGTGCAAGTGACCATAACATGAATATCCCAGGTCCACGATATCTTCACTGAAGATCTAAGACAAGTTGCCGACTAATATTGGCGATTGTTTCTCTAGTCAATGTTTGACACGATATTAAAATCGCCGTGATTCTTGGTCAAACAGATTACAGCAGTAATTAATTTCTAGGGCACCTGAGCAAAAAGGATGTACTTATTGTCATATTTTACATGACTCTCACAATTTTGTGGTCAAAATACATGTATAATTCAACAATCTCAACTCGACAAAATGACGTTGGCCTTACCATTACCAACACTCATAAAATATTTACGTTTTTAATCAGTTAGAATTGTTTTTTTTAAAATTTTGACAAATTGCAACATTCCGACACAAACGTACATAAATTTGATTCAGAAAATTATTGATGACTGGTTATCATTCTGACATTCTGTGACATCAACATGCAGTAGTTTATTTGGTCTAATCTATTCCACAATTAACCCTTTACCCAATGCAGACGATATCAAATTTTTTTAATTTAAATATCTTTTTTAATTTGTTTCGAAAAATTTCAACAAAACCATATCATGTGACCCCTCATTGGAATGAGCTCAACGAGCTCGTTCTAAAGAGGGGTCACATGATATGGTTTTGTTAAACTTTTCCGAAATATAATATTTTTTCAGCTGCTGAATCTGCAGATTAGGTGGGCGGATGCGAGCGATTCATTGGGTAAAGGGTTAATGCCACGATTATGCTCTCTGGAGTCAATTCCTTTCACTCCAAATGTCTTGTCCAATTTAATTACTGCTTTCATTGTCCGCATAATCTCGGGTGGGTTTAATACTTTTGTCTCACCTCGGACCTAGGATATTCATGTAACAGTCGCTTGCGCAGTAGTGTATGTAAAATATTCAGTAAAGTTAGTCCCATAACAACAAACAGCTGTATATAGTAAGTCTGCAGACATTTTAAGCCTCTATTCCTGACTTAAAAGCTGTGACTATCAGGTCTGTTTTTAAGTTTTTTAACCTCGTTGCAATTGAAAGAGTACCGGTGCCGATCATGTGATAATCATGTGACACCAGTTTGCTTGAGAACAGACGATAATCATCTGCCAAATTGAAAACGTTAAAAATGTCTCAATCAAGCGAATTGAATGAAGACCAATTGGCTGTTTGTAGCCGCCATGTAAGATACAGAATCAAATCTTTCTCAGACTCCCAGTGGTAATAATAGAAATAACATGACTTTGTCAGGCCTTGTGATTTATTAATGTCCCAACAGGTGTGAATAACAGTCATACAGCTTACTAACAGCCCTCAACTTTGTCTCGGGCCTTTTATAAGCTCTGCTGTCAGGTTGTTATTCACACCTGTTGGGCCGCTGATAAACCACAATGCCCTCCAAAGTCATGTTATTGTTATATTGACGATTTTTTAGAATATCGCTGGCCGGTTTTGGCCATTACATTGGGTAAAGGGTTAATAGAGCTTTCTATTATGATAAATTTGGTATCCAGGTCTTCTGCAGAGTACATAGCACCAAGTACCCTGCAAGTACTCTAACGTTGGAAGAATCCACTTGGATTCTTGCGAAAATGGTTGTGAGAATCCATACTTGCTATAAGTGTCCCAGGATCCCTTGAGGTCACCTTGTTTGAATCCCAGTTGTATATTGATAGCACATGTTAACCCTTTACCCAACATCGCTTTTTAATTTTTAAAACATGAAGTGAAGATGATAATTTTAAAAAAAAATAAACAATATTTACCAACAAGGGCAACGCAAAGTGTGGGTCACTACCCCCGACTCACAGGCATGTTTGAAGTAGCCTATTGTGGGACATAAAAAACTTTCCAAGTCCAAAAAGTGCCATAACTCTTGGAAAAATTATTGATGGAACCCATTCCTTGTGCATATCCATTCCACCATGCAGGTCTATCAACATACCAAAGGAGATCCAAATCAGACCAATGGCTTTGAAGTCACCATGCAAAACGTTTGTATGGACAGATGGACAGAAGGGGAAAAGGGCCATAACTCTGGGGAAAATTATTGGAAGGAACCCGTTCCTTATGCATATCCATTCCCCCATGCAGGTCTATCACCATACCAAAGGAGATCAAAATCCGATAGATGGCTTTGAAGTTACAATGCAAAACATTTGTATAGACAGACAGACAGAAGGAAAAAAGTGCCATACCTCTGGGAAAAATCACTCTGGACAGAAAACCCATTTCTTGTGCATATCCGTTCCCCCAGATATTACAATGCAAAATGACAGATGGAGGAATGGACAAATGGGCAAATAAACAGATGGATGGACAGACAGACAGATGGATGGAACGGATGGACAGATGGACGAAGGGCTTCAGTACATACCCCAGAATCCTTCTTCGGATGTCGAGGGCATAATCAAAACTTACAAATATGACTGTCATTGGAACTGGCTGATTAAGCCGTTCCAATGACAGCCATATTGTACAATTTTATTGACAAAGTGTAAAGATATTTCAGGTCATTGTTGCCTTGTATTGGTTAATTTATTGTTGCTACGTTAGGTAAAGGCCTAAAGGGTTAAATTGATTTAATTCTTTTCATGTGAATCTTAGAAGAGGTGCAATGAGAATCTACATGGTTTCTGGTTGGTTTTGTTGCATGAATCTTGGCGTGAATCGATTCTCAGATTCACGTCGAAATGTAAGTTCAGACCCTGTCAGAATTTTTTATGTACCCTTCGCCTATGGCTCAGAGTACATAAAATTCTGACTGGGTACATGGACCAAAGACCTTTATAGGTAAAATTTATAAGTTGTAGAGTAAAATCCCAGTAACCCTTTAACTTTTAGTTACATGTAATATTGTGACCTACACTGTACTGTTTATTTATCTATTGAGGTTTAATGACCCTTTCATCAACCAACTTCATGTTGAACAGTTTTATGGGTGGAGGAAGCAGGAGACACCACCAGACAGAGGTGAGCAACTATCAGACTCCGTAATGTATTAACCCTTTACCCAATGCAGACGATATCAAAATTTATTAATTTAAATATCGTTTTTTAATTTTTTTCAAAAAATTTCAACAAAACCATATCATGTGACCCCTCATTGGAATGAGCTCGACAAGCTCATTCCAAAGAGGGGTCACATAATTTGGTTTCGTTGAAATTTTTTGAAAAATTATATTTTTTCAGCTAATGAATCTGCATATTAAGCGGGCTGATGCGGGCGATTCGTTGGGTAAAGGGTTAACTCTGCACAAACAGGTTTAGCATTGGTTGAAGAAAAGTACTCCATCTCTGTGCAGTATGCCTCAGTACACACTTCCTGTATGCCCCCACATGGACAACTGGAATGAAGTGCCTTACCCAAGGGCAAAATCCAGTTACTCATGGTCAGGATCGTACCATGGACCTTTTGTTTTGAAGTTGAATGCTGCATCCACTGAGCCACTGTGCGCTTATGCATGTAGTACATTTGTAGGCCTATAATACTGACAACACTAAAAAACCCCACCCCACCCCCTCCCCACCCCAAGATTTCCAGGCAATTTAATTCTCACTACTTGAAACAGAATAATTTACATGTAATTTAGGGTATCATGTTTGACAGAGATCCATTATTTCTGTCAAACAAAACATTACAGAACAATAAATAATCATTTACCAAAGTAATATAGAAATCTGACCTAAAATGGCCAATTTTGGTCAACCCTTTACACAGGGCCAAAGCTAGTGGGTGTTGTTAGGGGTCGGGGAGTTGCACCCACCTAACACCCACCCACCCACCCACCCACCCACCCACCCACCCATGACCATGTCTGTTGGAATTTTTTTTATCTGCGAAAAAATTGTTGGTTTTTGAAATGCCAACATTTTCTCTGAAAGCTAATTTAAAAAAGAAAGTTACCGGTGTAGTTCAAATATTAATAGGTATAAGTATGGGCCCGAAGACAAATGTATTGTCCTGCACATGAACAAAATTCACTTATTATTTTTAAAAATTACTTTCATCAAAGGAAAGTTAATCTTTAATAAATGAGTGTTTACGACCTGTTTCGTTTTATTCTTGTTTTAAAGAATCATGCTGAGGTAGGATATAAAAGTTTGTATTGACAGCCAACAATCCGGGAACAGAAATTTATTTCACCATTTCGGAAAATGTTCAGATCCTGGCTTGGGGGCCTACCTTTACATGTAGATTCATGTAGCATGATGTAATAGATAGATGAAACATCAAAACAAGAATTTCAGAATAACCAAACCATTTCATTTTTGCCTAAAAAACATACCACAGAAAAATGGTCAAATAAATATTCCCCAGGATTTTCCTTACCAGTTGTGAAATGAAACGAGGGCAGGAATCCCAAAACCCCAACCCCCCACCATACTTTTTTTCACTCGCAAAGTACCTGTAGCTGTTGAATTAACAGTGCACCACCGTACTTTCCCCCCCAAAATAATTAAGTATATCTTCTGTTTCTGAGGCCATTTTTAGTAACACTGCATGTGGGCAGGCATTTTTTTTATTTTATTTTTTATTGTTGTAATTAGTACTCAAACGATTAGCCGACTAGTCGATGTCGACTCCGGGCAAACCAGTAGTCGACTCTCAATTGTGCAGTCGACTAGTCGGAGGACTTCAAGCTTTTAGGTAAATAGTATCCCTTCTGTGCCACTGTCAGACAGTTTGAACAGTAATATTGGGAAATCAATGTATACATCTATTGCCATCTAATAGTAGTGACAGTAGTTTGTTTTAACTGGTACTAGTAGAGTGCTGAATTATTTTGGGCTATCAGGATATGTTATTAATTTGCCCTGTTGCAATTTATGGGAGAGTGCCGAAAAGCCGAAAGGCACTCTCCCATAAATCGCAACAAGGCAAATTAAATAAGACTATATAATTTCACTCTTTGCATAATTAGAAGCACATTAACAGAATAATGTTCCAGTAAGTTGCTGTATATGAATGCCCAAGTGAAGCCAAATTTGGACCTTCAGCACTCTACCGGAACACCAACACTGTTATAAGGAGACAAGTTATCACCAATGACTAGTCGAAGTCGACTTGACTTTTGGGTATTGACTAGTCGACTTTGGAATTCACTAGTCGTTTGAGCACTAGTTGTAATTATTTCTTTGCCATCTAAAGTTCATGTTCTTGATTTGTTTTATGTTTTTGGCCTCATAATCTACAGAATAGCATGGGTAGTGGTGCATTAGATCCCTTAAGCGAAACAAGCCAAGACCAATACCGGGTCTGGACCTGCGTCGCTGCATGCAATTGAATCGGCAAACAGGAAGTGGCTGCACAGCAGATCTGAAAATTGCATACACGATACAACTGATCATTATCAGGCTCCAGATGAAATATAAAATCAATCCCTTGCACAGAAGCCAAGAAAAGTTTGACGAAAAATTTCAATGTTCAGTGGGTACTGTAAAATTTCAAAGTATCGGCAAACAGGAAGTGGCTGCATGGCAGATCTGAAAATTGCTTACACGATCCAACTCATCATTATGAAGCAGCGACGGACTGACGGATGGATGGACTGATGGATGGAGTCGAGCGGTTACTAGACCTGCTCTGCCGCTGGCGACGCAGGTAAAAAAGGCTTTGCAATGTTTTGTTGCACTCAAGGGACAAATTTATCAATTTTATTGACTTGGCTAAAATATCAGACATTTATTTTTTATTTTTTTAAGTTTGCATTGGTATAAAGAGAGCATGTGGCAGCCCAAATGACCATGTGGGAGAGACTGAGAAACAGATTTTTAACTTTTTTGGGCCTTAAAACAATAAATTATATAATTCAGGGAAATCATTTTGTTGAGAAGTAACCAGATCACACATGCGCAGTGCCTCCTCATATATTAGTACTCATGTACTGAAAAAAAATGTCCTTATGTGAATAGCATCAATTTACTTCTAAGAAAACCATCTGGGGGCATTTACAAAGGATTTATCATTGGAGGAAGTCATTTTGTTGAGAAGTAACCAGATCACACATGCGCAGTGTCTCCTCATATATTAGTACTCAGGTACTGAAAAAAAATTTCCTTATGTGAATAGCATCAATTTACTTCTGAGAAAACCATCTGGGGGCATTTACAAAGAATTTATCATTGGAGGAAGTCATTTTGTTGAGAAGTAACCAGATCACACATGCGCAGTGCCTCCTCATACATTAGTACTCATGTACTGAAAAAAAAATTTCCTTATGTGAATAGCATCAATTTACTTCTGAGAAAACCATCTGGGGGCGTTTACAAAGGATTTATCATTGGAGGAAGTCATTTTGTTGAGAAGTAACCAGATCACACATGCGCAGTGCCTCCTCATACATTAGTACTCATGTACTGAAAAAAATGGCCTTATGTATACAGCATCAAGTTACTTCTGAGAAAACCGTCTGGGGGTGTTTACAAAGGATTTATTCTATCACGAGATTCGAAATAGGATACAACTTTCCCTTTGCTTACCCTTTACCGAAAGTAACTGCCAAAACTGGTCAGCATTATTCCTAAAAATCACCATTAATTTTTCATTATTTTTTCATTTTTTGTCTCAAAAACATAGCCTTTGACCCCCTCATTGGAACAATCTCGATGAGCTCGTTCCAATGAGGGATCATAAGCCATGGTTTTGACGCAAAAAATGAAAAAAATAGTTATTCATGAATTTTGTTTGCAGGTGTTGTCTGTGTTTCATGTTAGGTAGGGTTAATCTGCATGCAACAACAATATTTGACCAGGATTCTTAGTATATCCTGTTCAATTACTTGGAAACTTTATGATAAACTGTTTTCTAAGAAATACAGAAATGGGAAGAAACATATGGGTTGGATGATTCTACAAATTATCTCTGTCACTTGTTTGCCATGAAATTGCTTAGAAGATGCAGTACAGACACTGTGAACTGGTCACTTTCCACGGATGGGTAATATTACCATGGACGAAATAATATTACCGTATTTACTCTATGTATTGGGACAGCTAAAAATAATTATTTTCACAGGTGTCCCAATTCTTAGAAAATGGGGAAAGAACACAGCCTGGTCTTGATTTGATGCTGAATAAAGTTGTGTGTGATTCGTTTTCCATCACTATATATGAAAATCGCCGTCCAATTTTTTTTTAAATTTTTATTTTTTGCTTTTAAAACATAGCTTATGATCCCTCATTGGAACGAGCGCATTGTACTCGTTCCAATGAGGGATCATAAGCTATGTTTTGGAAGCAAAAAATGAAAATTTTTAGTTACTCAATTTTTCAATTTTTTTTTATGAGTGTCATCTGCTACTATCTCCTGAATGTCCCAAACTTTGGAGCATAAAAAAAATATAGTTTTCTGGAAAAAATTAGTGTCCCAAATCATAAAAGTAAATACAGTAGATACCAAACACTAATTATAGAAAAAATCGACAAAAATTTAATTAATGAAGCACCAGGTACTATTAGTTACCCCGTGTCTGATCACGTGGTACGGGTTTTTACCTACCCTAAGCCAGCCGTATCCCATGAGGCCGAAGGCCTTCGGGTACAGTTAAAACTAGAAGTCCTGTCACGAAAAGTGTGCTTATCTAGGCTTAATTGCGCATTGGAATTGAACGCAATTGCCATATCGAATGGCATCCAAAGCACGGCAGGTTCTCCTGGTTACTCATAGCAAACACATGCAATGTTTCTGCCAATGGACCTCCGGGTTACCCTGAGGTCCATTGGCTTACACATTACCTGTGCACAGGCTACAGAATATGATAGCTTTAATTGGGTCATAATGCGCACATTAACGTGCATATCAACATGCTATTTGTGCGCATTTCATGACAGGACTTCTAGTTTTAACTGTAGGTAAAAACCCGTACCACGTGATCAGACACGGGGTAACAAATTTATCTATTGACTTTCCGTTTTAGAAGTACAATCTATTTCATGTGTGAACATACACAGTATGAGATCTTTTATCTTCCATTGTTGAGCCATACAGGTTTCTGTGGAATTTTTGTGCAAAAGAGTTTTTTGTGAAAATATGCCGATATGACAAGTATAAAAAAAATTATTGAATTTCTTTTTTTCTTTTTTGTCTCAAAAACATAGCTTATGAACCCCACATTGGAGGGTACTCGACAAGCTCATTCCAATAAGGGGTCATGAGCTATATTTTGGAGATAAAAAATTAAAATATAATACATGTACACTGTAAAACTGGAATGACGCGTCTTCTACGGGGTATGGACAATTTGTAGATTTCGGAACGAGGCTTCCACTGGGTATGGGAAATTTGTCAGTGGCTGGGCGGACGAATCGTGGCTTTCAATGAATATGGTCTCATACCACGTATCTATCTACCAATCAAATCAAAAAATTCACTTTAGTCAACAGATAAAACCCAGTGCTTCAAAGGCCTGGTAATCTAGAAAATCAATGAGTGCAAAGCAATTGCCCTCCTCAGATTGCTTGGGAGTACAATTAAACCTGAAATGTTCAGTTCAAAAGCTTGTACAACTGTATGCTAGTTTGGTTATATTCACTTCAAGGTATTAATATTGTGAATGAAAAATTGTACTACATTCAGCAACATAGTGGGAAAATTGACACACAAATCTCTTTATTCAAAATGTTGCATTCAATTCTTATGTGACTGTCTTCTACACTCAAAATGTATCGAAATGCCACACAGAGTGGGTCATGAATTATTGCGAATCAATGTAACTTTGACAAATCGTCCCCTGAGTTTCAATGTGTTCTATGTGCCAGTAGGCACATAGAACACATTGAAACTCAGGGGATGAAATGATAATAGATTTTAAAGGCCGTCGTCCCAAACAGGTCTGGCATTCCAGAAAATCAAGGGGTGCAAAGAATTGCTCTTTTCAATTTTTTCTAGGCATGCAGTAGGCGTACAACACTCCTACACTCCTAAAGAATGCCAGGCCTGGCTTCATTAATTAAAATTTTGCTGATGGTGATTTTATTTCCTGGTAAACTCATGCATGGACATCACTGCCCACTCGTGGATTATGGCCAATCCACGGCTAGTGTACTGTACTTCAGATCACTAATCTTATTTATCATTGTTAAATTAAATTTTAGAGCTAATAATTTGCATACATGCAAAGCTGCCAAGAATGAGGACAGCCTCCGGGGCAATGTGTAAAATAGGCATTACGGGTCTGCGAGTACTAAAGAAGCAAAGCGATACGCAGGCGGTCCCCCAGAAAATATTTTTAAATTACAATGGAGCCCACTTAATTGGATATCTCTTAATTGTATATCCCTGTTAATTGAATATAATTTCCCAACACAAAACCATTTACCATACCTCCAGTACAAATTTGACCTGTTAATTGAATATAGATTATAGAGTAAACTCCTGTTAATTGAATAAAAAATCTTGTAACATATCGAGAAATTACCTTGACTCTCCCCAGTTTTCCTTTGTTTACAGACCTATTTGGCATAGGTACATCCAATACAGGAATTTAATCTATTATATCTTGTTTGACAGAGCTCATGGAGCTCTGTCAAACAAGATATAATAGAATAAATGCTAAGTTTATCTCTATAATACAAGAATGTGACACAATTCCTGTTAATTGAATACTCCTGTTAATTGAATAATTTTCATAGGGAAAGCGCCTATTCAATTAACAGGATTCCACTGTACTACTGTGCTAGGAGAAGCATTCTCCTGAACTTTCTTAACCTTACATGTATCTACTCAATTATTCCCTAACAATTTTGATAATTTATTACCTGTATTTCTGTGTGTACATTTTTTCTCCAAAGATAATCGTGACCACCACGATAGAGGAAAGACTAGTGGAAAACCAACAAACTGAAACTTGTGGAGTTTTTTTTTTATATGACTGGAACCTGGTCGGTAATGCAACTACATGTATGTACTCTTGCCACCTCCATCAGTATCGGAAGTCTGTACCAAAAACCTTCCCACAACTCTCAGATCCAGGCCTGGCATTCTTAAAACTGCAGAAGGGCTCAAAATCGCTCTCCTCACATGGCGTAGGAAGCGATTAGCTCTCCTCAAGCTTACAAAAGCTAAAAGTGGCAAAATGAAGTACCATTAATGAATTTTGCATAGTGGGCTTTGTACATACATTTTATTTAGTGCTGCTAACTAGGTAGTCTCTGTGAGGCGGCTACATTGCCCCTCCCACCACTGGGCCACGGTGGGAGGGGCAGTGTGGCCATATTGAAGAGACCACTAACATAGCAGAGAACTGAAAACATGAGGGTTTTGGGAATAGGCTGTTGTGGTAATCATTATGTTCTAAGGCTATGAGGGCTATCTTTCGCCCTCCTCAATTTTTTTAAGGCGAGCAGTAGGCAAGCAAATAAATCGCTCTCCTGAAAACGCCAGGTCTGCAGATCAGATGTATTGATAGGTCAGCACCTACACTTTTATAAAACACTTAAAATCCTGGGGCAGTTGCCCCCTCCCCCCCCCCCCACCCCCCTTACCCCTCTCATCACTAGTGCATACATGTACATGTATTTTTAAACAAATGTAGGCTGCTGAAAATGAACTCATGATGCTGAAACATTTTGCCTGTGCACAGACAATTCTTGACATTCCACTTATTGACTGTTTCACTACAAAAATCACCCAATTTGGTATGTATTCATTAACCCTTTACCTAACAAAAGGTAACAAACATATCTGGCCAGTACTATTAACAAAAATAACCATTCAAATAGTTTTTTCTCTCACTGTTACTTCCAAAACAGCTTATGACCTTCTCATTGGAATGAGCTCAATCCACCACTGGTTCATGGCAGGGATAGGCCAGTGTGAATTTGTGTCATAAAATTCTGATTTCGCTTCTGAACATTAAATATAGGCTTCTAAGTTGGCTGCTAACCATAAGACTCATTTCCATTGGTCACCTTGGCAACCAGGACTTGACTAGGAACAACTGTGAATGAAAGTGTCAATGACATTGTAGCTTAACTTGTCTGTGTGTTATGTTTGATGAAAAGGATAATGTTCAATGTTTATGAAAGGATTATGAAATAAGACAAGAATTTTGATAATTGGGAATATGTTAATTTCTGTTCCCTGTATGCTATGCTCTCAATAAAAATAATATGCGGTGTAGACTGTACTGAAGAATTGAGGGGTGGGTTAATGTGGCCCTCACAGTTAATGTATGTGGCCCTCACAGTTAATGTATGTGGCCCTCACAGTTAATGTATATCAACAAAAGTTACCAATTTACAGTGAAATTATTCCCAAAGAAGTCATCCTATCAAGTTACAATGAAATCCCTTCATAAATACGGCCTGTAGACTGTGCTAAAGGTTTTTGGGCTTCGGGCCTGTGTAGCCATCACAGTTGACCGATCGCAACCAAAAGGGTATGTCCTCATCTAGACATTCTACTGAGTCATCCTACCAAGTTACAATGAAATCCCTTCATAAATATGAGCTGTAGTCTGTGCTAAAGCTTTTTGGGTTTTGGGCTCGAGCTGCCATCATGGTTGAATGATCGTGACCAAAAGGAGATGTTCTCATCTAGGCATTATCTGGAGTCATCCTACCACGTCACAATGAAATCCCTTCATAAATATGACCTGTAGACTGTGCTAAAGGTTTTTGGGCTTCAAACCCCCTGTAGCCATCACAGTTGACCAATCGCGACCAAAAGGGGACGTTGTCATCTAGACATCATCTGAAATCAACATACAAAGTTACAATGAAACCAAGTTACAATGAAATCCCTCCATATTAAATATGATCTGCAGACTGTGCTAAAAGTTTTTGGGTTTTGGACTTGGGCAGCCATCACGGTTGACAGATCATGACCAAAAGGGGAGATTCTCATCTTGGCATTATACAGAAGCATCCTCCCAAGTTACAATGAAATCCCTTCAAAAATACGACCTGTAGACTGTGGTAATGGTTTTCGGGTTTTGGGCTCGGGCAGCCACACTGGTTGACCGATCATGACCAAAAGGGGACGTTCTCATCTAGACATGACCCCAAACCTGCATCTGAAATTTCATGATGATCAGACAAGAACTATGGGGTGTAGCCTGTGCTAATGGAAAATGTGAACAGACTCCCAGACTTCTGCATGCGTGATGGCAATAGCTTATCTTGACTTTGTCAAGTTAAGCTAAAAATGTCAAATTTATTTATTTATTAGTGTTTAAGGTCACATACTTATGCACAATGGCTAATCATGACCGTGACAGTGTTGCGGGTGGAGGAAGCCGGAGTACCCGGAGAGAACCACCAAGCAGCTGTCAGTTCACCAACATCGTAACTCCGCACTGCAGCACAGGCCAGGTTAGATTGGTTGAAGACATGCGCACCATCGACGTGCAGTACGCCATCGTTTCCCCATGTGGACAATTGGGGTTAAGTGCCTTGCCCAAGGACAAACGCGAGAGTCCGAATCGATCACCCAGACGGTCACCCTCCGAGGACTAAACAGGCTCGACATTGCTTAACTTCGGTGATCTGATGAGAACCGGTTACTGCAACGCCACCGCACCCTCAAATGAAAGTGTCAATGATACTGTAGCTTAACTTGTCTTTGTGTTGTGTTTGATGAAAAGGATAATGTTCAATGTTTATGAAAGGATTATGAAATAAGACAAGAATTGTGATAATTGGGAATATGTTAATTTCTGTTCCCTGTATGGTATGTTTTTAATAAAAATAATATGAGGTGTGCACTACACTAAAGAGCTGATGGGTGGGTTAATATGACCTCACAGTTGATATATGTGGCCCTCACAGTTGACGTGTGTCAACCAAAGTTACCAAGTTACAGTGAAATTATTCCAAAACGAGTCATCCTATCAAGTTGCATTGAAATCCCTTCATAAATATGGCCTGTAGACTGTGCTAAAGGTTTTCGGGCTTCAGGCCTGTGTAGCCATCATGGCTGGCCAATTGCAACTAAAAGGGGACGTCCTCATCTCGATATTATACTGAGTCATTCTGCTAAGTTACAATGAAATCCCTTCACAAATACAACCTGTAGTCTGTACTAAAGTTTTTCGGGTTTTGGGCTTGGGAAGCCATCACAATAGAACAATCGCGATCAAAAGGGGACGTTGTCATCTGGGCATCATCTGGAGTGATCCTACAAAGTTACAATGAAATCCCTTCATAAATATGATCTGTAGACTGTGCTCAATGTTTTCGAGCTTTAGGCCCCTGAAGCCGTCACATTTGACCAATCATGACCAAAAGGGGATGTCATCATCTAGGCATTATATGGAGTCAAACTAACAAGTTACAATGAAATCCTTCCATAAATACGACCTATAGACCATGCTAAAGGTTTTGGGGTTTTGGGCTCGGGCAGCCATCAAGGCTGAATGATTGCGACCAAAAGGGGACGTTCTCATCTAGACATTATTTGGAGTCATCCTACCGAGTTACAATGTAATCCCTTCATAAATATGACCTGTAGACTGTGCTAAAGGTTTTTGGGCTTTGGGCCCCTGTAGCCGTCACAATTGCCCAATCGTGTCCAAAAGGGGATATTCTCATCTAGACATTATATGAAGTCAGCCTACCAAGTTACAGTGAAATCCCTCCATAAATATGACCTGTAGACTGTGCTAAAGGTTTTCGGGCTTTGGGCTCGGGCAGCCATCATGGTTGAATGATCACAACCAAAAGAGGACATTCTCATCTGGGCATCATCTGGAGTGATCTTACGAAGTTACAATGAAATCCCTTCATAAATATGACCTGTAGACTGTGCTCAAGGTTTTCGGGCTTTGGGTCCCTGAAGCCGTCACAGTTGACCAATCATGACCAAAAGAGGATGTCGTTATCTAGGTATTATATGGAGTCAACCTAACAAGTTACAATGAAATCCTTCCATAAATACGACCTATAGACTATGCTAAAGGTTTTGAGGTTTTGGGCTCGGACAGCCATCAAGGCTGAATGATCGCGACCAAAAGGGGCGTTCTTATCTAGACATTATTTGGAGTCATCCTACCGAGTTACAATGAAATCCCTTCATAAATATGACCTGTAGACTGTGCTAAAGGTTTTCGGGCTTCGGGCCCCTGTAGCCGTCACAGTTGCCCAATCGTGTCCAAAAGGGGATGTTCTCATGATCATCTAGACATTATATGAAGTCAGCCTACCAAGTTAGTGAAATCCCTTCATAAATATGACCTGTAGACTGTGCTAAAGGTTTTCAGGCTTTGGGCTCGGGCAGCCATCATGGTTGAATGATCGCAACCAAAAGAGGACATTCTCATCTGGGCATCATCTGGAGTGATCCTACGAAGTTACAATGAAATCCCTTCATAAATATGACCTGTAGACTGTGCTCAAGGTTTTCGGGCTTTGGGTCCCTGAAGCCGTCACAGTTGACCAATCATGACTAAAAGGGGATGTCATCATCTAGGCATTATATGGAGTCAACCTAACAAGTTACAATGAAATCCTTCCATAAATACGACCTATAGACTATGCTAAAGGTTTTGAGGTTTTGGGCTCGGACAGCCATCAAGGCTGAATGATCGCGACCAAAAGGGGCGTTCTCATCTAGACATTATTCGGAGTCATCCTACCGAGTTATAATGAAATCCTTTCATAAATATGGCCTGTAGACTGTGCTAAAGGTTTTCGGGCCCCTATAGCCGTCACAGTTGCCCAATCATGTCCAAAAGGGGACGTTCTCATCTCGACATTATGTGAAGTCAACCTACCAAGTTACAATGAAATCCCTTCATAAATATGACCTGTAGACTGTGCTAAAGGTTTTTGGGCTTTGGCTTGGGCAGCCATCATGGTTGAATGATCACAACCAAAAGGGGACGTTCTCATCTGGGCATCATCTGGAGTGATCCTACGAAGTTACAATGAAATCCCTTCATGAATATGATCTGTATACTGTGCTAAAGATTTCGGGCTTCGTGCACCTGTAGCCATCACAGTTTACCATTCATGACCAAAAGGGGATGTCATCATCTTGGCATCATATTGAGTCAACCTAACAAGTTACAATGAAATCCTTCCAAAAATACGTCCTATAGACCATGCTAAATGTTTTTGGGCTTGGGCAGCCATCAAGGCTGAATGATCGCGACCAAAAGGGGACGTTCTCATCTAGACATTATGTGGAGTCATCCTACCGAGTTACAATGAAATCCCTTCATAAATATGACCTATAGACTGTGCTAAAGGTTTTCGGGCTTTGGGCCCCTGTAGCCGTCGCAGTTGCCCAATCACGTCCAAAAGGGGGCGTTCTCATCTAGACATTATATGAAGTCAACCTACCAAGTTACAATGAAATCCCTCCATAAATGTGACCTGTAGACTGTGCTAAAGGTTTTCGGGTTTGGGGCTTGGGCAGTCATCATGGTTGACAGATCGCGACCAAATGGGGAAGTTCTCATCTAGACATCATAGGGAATCATCCTACCAAGTTACAATGAAATCCCTCCATAAATGTGACCTGTAGACTGTGCTAAAAGTTTTCGGGTTTTGGCCTTGGGCAGTCGTCATGGTTGACAGATCGCGACCAAATGGGGAAGTTCTCAACTAGACATCATAGGGAATCATCCTACCAAGTTACAATGAAATCCCTCCATATTAAATATGACCTGCAGACTGTGCTAAAAGTTTTTGGGTTTTGGGCTTGGGCAGCCATCACGGTTGACAGATCATGACCAAATGGGGACGTTCTCATCTAGGCATTATACAGAAGCATCCTACCAAGTTTCAACGAAATCCCTTCATAAATACGACCTGTAGACTGTGCTAATGTTTTTCGGGTTCTGGGCTCTGGCAGCCATACCGGTTGACCGATCGCGGCCAAAAGGGGACGTTCTCATCTTGACATGACCCCAAACCTGCATATGAAATTTCGTGACGATAAGACAAGAACTACGGAATGTAGCCTGTGCTAACGGAAAATGTGAACAGACTCACAGACTAACAGACTCACAGACTTCCGCACACGTGATGGCAATAGCTTATCTTGACTTTGTCAAGTTAAGCTAATGACCGAAGGAACCAAAAGTATGCCGGTCGACCACGATTGGCTGATCAATTAGATTCGATGCGACGGTGATGCATCTGTATATTTCAAAACTTCTCCGTGTCGCATCAGCGATGGATTTCATACAATTTGATTCGACGCGCCAAAAATCTGTTGACGATTTCAGGCCTGAGTTGATAAAAATAGCAAAATTTTATGGAAATAATTGCGAAATTATTCGTAGGAAAACTCAGGAAAACGCTTCTCCTGACACCCATTTAAAAATATTTTCTGGAGAAGGACCCCCATACCATCCACTAATAGCTGCACACCTTCGGTGTTCGCAACAGCGCGCCCTCGGTGCTGGCGAGATATCACATAACATAGTTTAGCACCCCCCCCCCAACCCAATTTTTTTTTCGGTTCCGCCGCGGCTGGACTTCTGTGAATACAGACTGAGTGAACATGCTTTCATGTGATTTGTTATTTATTTATTTATTGGTGTTTTTAAGGTCACATATTTCTGACAATGGCCTACTATGACCGTGACAGTTTTACGGGTGGAGAAAGCCGGAGTACCCGGAGAGAACCACCGAGCAACGGCGAGCAACTGTCAGCTCCCCCAACATACCAACTCCGCACAAGCAGGGTTAGCATTGGTTGAAGACAGGTGCACCATCGACGTGCAGTACGCCTTAATACACAACGTCACCGTGCCCCCACGTGGACAATGGGGGTGAAGTGTCTTGCCCAAGGACACAACGCGGTTGCTGCAGGTGGGATTCGAACCGAGGACCTCTCGGCTTGCAGCCTGCACCACTACCAACTGAGCCCCCCCCCCCTCCCCCCGTGATTTGTTGTAAAACTTACTTGTAGTATACATGCAGTTGCTTATGCATCGGTCTTTATGTACTCGGCTGTATTTGAATGTAAAACTTCTTAGTCGGTGTATGTTTTATCCCCACTAAAACAAATTCCCAATTGGAGTCCCCATGCCGAAAATTTCCCCAATGTCATGAGCTCTGGATCCTTTCCCAAAGAGGCAGTCTTGATAATTCATCCTGGTTTCCTCAGCAAAAAAAAAAAATGCTATGGGAAATTGGTACTTCTACGGCACTTGCCATGAAGCCTGTTCGATTGTGTAAAAATCATCAGGGGGCAGGACACAGTCTAAATTGCCATTTATATGTAGTATGCGGTGAAGTGACAACTTTCAAGTAACACGTGAAAGTACTTCGAGATACATGTTTTTTTTTATCACAATCAATGTGCAAAATCTTTCACTCAATTAGATCCTGCCAATATCGTGAACCATGTGAGCAGTAAGCAGGCGACTTGCTCAGTATGTATTGTATGAGTAAAAATCGCGACATCGACGCCGTAGCTGCGACGGGTGGAGCAATCTCACAAAATTCTAAGTTCATCAAGGGCCATAACTCCAAGAAAAATATTTGGAACAACACATGCATTGACCAGTGGCTAGACATCAATAAGATACACTTACATGCCAAATATAAAGTCATTCCGTCAAGCATTTCAAAAGTTATTGAGTTTTGAAACTCGTTGGTCACAGACCGACCGACAGATCGACCGACATTGCCACTTATAGAGCTGCTAGTCGCAGCTAAAAATAAGATGCGGTATAACTACAAACTAAGTATCTCACTGCTTCTATGTTGATAACACCAGAATCTGACATCAGTTTCTGGAAAGCTCTGTAAGAGCTTTCCAGAAACTGACGTCAGATTCTGATGTCATCAACATAGAAGTAGAACACAGTTTCCAGTGCTTATGCTGCAATTTGTACTGTAAATTGTAAGATCAGCAATACAGCGTAGTGTAACCCACATGGTTTGATTCCTTGTGTAATCTGGAAGTTGTGCAATTACTGCCATCACAAGGCTTTCTGAAGAAGCCATCCTCGGCTGTATTTTTGCTGTGGATATTTGTCGTTTCCGCGGCATTTTCCTCGTCACTGCTGATTACTGAGGGTGAATTACCACGGCTGAAGAGGACAGAAGAATCCCCGTAGAATCAAAAATTTAAAGCGGCCATGAGAAGTAAAAGTGATAGTCTACAAGTGTGCCAAATTTCATCAAAATCGGACAAGGGTAAGTTTCCTAAATCGTGGCTGAGTGAAAGTTTTTTTAAAAAGGCTAAAGCTACGGTCCCACCGACGACGCTGCTGGCCGTTAGTCGGCGTTTCATGAATTATCTTATTTTTTAAAAATCTGGCGTTTCTCCAAGTTTCATTTCAAACTTGATGAAACGTAGGTATCTACGTTAAGCTAACGCTAGATGTAGGTTTAGCCTACGCATGTCTACGTCTAAAAAGTAAGATGTAAGTTCGCTTGAAGTTTCTCTCCGTCCAGATTGTACATTTCATGCGCGTTTCATGAAGTTTGGGTCACGTTAGGGTGAAGCTTGCAAATTAAGTGTTACGTTTCTTCAGACTTTTCATACGTTTTCACACGTTCGGTTGACACACGATGTACGTTAGGTGTAAGTTTGTGGCGTTCATCTTACGTTTACCCTACGTTTTCCACGTTTTACCCAAGTTTTAAGACGTTTGCAAAGTACAATGTACGTTTAGCTGACTTTTAGCCCGTTTGGGGTGCGTTTCCAAAGTACATACTACGTCAATCCTACGTTTATTTTTTAGCAGCAAGTTCATCAGTGAGTAACCAGTGACCCAGACTTATAACTTTTGACTGCACAATTCTTGAAGTGATAACTTTATTACGTCAAGTTGATTTAATAAAGTTATCACTTCAAGAATCATGCTTTCCAAAATTACAACCGTTGGCCAAGTGCAGAGCTCCATTCGCGATACAGCTCGCTTCTTAACATTTAGTTCTACTCGACTGTAGAACTAGTGGTTCTTGATTGAAATGCGTTAATACTAAGATCCCTAGTTCTGTATTCTCGATCTAAAATGTTGATAAGGTTACAATAGTACTAACTTTGGAAAACTCAGCCGAAAACGGACTTCGTTCGAAGCATTCGTTATTCAGATCACACGTCTTGGAGGTGAAGGGTTATGAGAAGGGTAATCGCGGGATATTTCGGGGAAATTGTTCACATTTGGACTCCAAATGTCACATGTCCCCCGAATCTCTGCTCGAAGTTATTTCGAGCAAGGATTGAAGCATACTGCGGAGAAAATGAAAGAAATTATGATTCATTGCACCTCGTTTCCGTTTTGGCTTCGGTTTTCCAATTGAATCGCTTGAGGCTGTTCGACTGCTATTGTAGGAATGTTTAGGAAACCCGCGTAAAACCGAGTCTGGTGCATATGTATATAGATAACAGTCTGTTAACCCTTTACCTAACATGAAAAGCAGAGACACTTGCAAACAAAATTCTTGAATAACTATTATTTTCATTTTTTGTCTCAAAAACATAGGTTATGGCCCCTCATAGGAACGAGCTCGGCGAGCTCGTTCCAATGAGGGGTCATAACCTATGTTTTAGAGACAAAAAATGAAAAAATAATGAAAATTAATTGGCGATTTTTGAGAATAGCGCGTGGCAACTAGTATTCCATTACGGCGGGCACCTTATCTTGCTGTTTATCACTCGGGGGTCGAGGGGTCCAAGCTCGGCACAGGAATCAGAACTTTCGGAGCCCAGGCCTGACTCGAGAATCCTGGACTCCTGGGCCAAGCCCTGGCCCCAAAGTACGGGGCCCTGAAGTTACTACTCCAGTCCCCCAAACTCCCCTCGTCCCTGCGAGTCGGTAAAACCCAGTACTTCCGGTCGTTAATGAAAACAAAATTCATTAACAGCTCGCAGTCCGTTTTCGACCATAGTAATAATAGTAATAACATGATATTGTCGTGTGTCCCGATTTATTAACGGCCCTTAATATTCATTCTTCTCGGGCCATTAATAAACCGTAACGCCTTCCAAACTCATGTTGTTATATTATTACCACTTTAGCGGGCATTCTCTAACATATTAACAGAGTTTAACGGGGCGGTAAAACTCGGTAATTATGATGCCATGCAACCGGAGGCGGGGGCGGTTCGTTAAGGAAAATAAAATTAATTAACGGCCCGCCGCCCGCTTCCGGTCATGGTAGTAATAGCAGTAACATGATTTTGACATCCCGGTTTATTAACAACCCTTGAGGACTGAATAACGGTTCTCTGGCTTATTAACGGTCCTTGTCTCGGACCCTTAATAAACATCGGGCTGTTATCATTCCTGTCGGTTCGTTAATAAACCGTAACGCCCCCAAACTCATGTTATTGTTATATTAACACGGATATTCAATTATGAGATCCCCAATGAAGTGGGTTCCACAATAATGTGCATGTGCACATCTACATGTTCTTCAAACTTCTCTGAAGAAGGAACTATATGTGGACTAAGAACCATCAATCATTTATTGTGTTGTCTTTTGTTTTTGTTTTTTTTTTTTTTTAATTAAGCACCGTCTTCTCTGTCTGTTATTAGTAGCGTGTATTTACATGAAAGAGCAAAAATGATGAGGATAACATATGCCCATCAATTGTATTTTATGTGATGCAGGTAACTGAAAAACAGCATGAAGGCTTGCTGTCGACTGGTAATACATATAGTCATATGTATACATGTACATTGCTCGTGGCCTATACATTTATGTACATGTATGTGATGATATAAATTCCACCTCAAAGAAAATGTTGTAGTCATTCTCATCTTTTTCCATCGATAAGACCAGCCACTTGAAAGTAATTACTGCAAAGCTGACAAAGTTTTCCAAACCTGTCGTTTTTAAAATCACAGAACTAATGTCCTCCCATGAAGAGGTTCAGCAGGGAGACTGCACCCCCCCCCCCCCCGCCACACACACACACACACAGTATATTAAAACAACGCAACGAGGGTGGCGTTCAGAGGACTGGAATCAACGACCTTGGGTGGAGTTTTCCCTGTATTTTACGAGCGCCGAAAGCAAGACATAACACAACGAGGAGGGAGTACATGGGTTAGGATTAAAACCCGAGTGGAGTTTTTTCCTGTATTTCACGCGTGTCGAAGCCGAGACAGAACCCCAATGAGGCGGGGGGGGGGGGGGGGTACATGGGACTGTAATCATCGACCCGTTTTGAAGTTTTTCCCGTATTTCACAAGCGCCGAAGGAGAGTAAGAACATGATTGTGGAGTACGGGAGATTGGAATCAACGACCCGAGGTGGAGTGTTTCCTGTGTCTCATGATCTCCGAAGGCAAGACCGAACACGAGGGTGGAGTACAGGGTACTGGAATCAACGACCCGGTGTGGAGTTCTTCCTGTATTTCAAACACACCAAAGGCGAGACCGAACACAATGGAGAGCGGCGTACCGGGTACTGGAATCGACGACCCGGTGTGGAGTTCTTCCTGTATTTCAAGCACACCGAAGGCGAGACCGAACACAATTGAGAGCGGCGTACGGGGAACTGGAATCGACGACCCAAGTTGGATTTTTTCCTGTATTTCATTTTCAAGAGCACCGAAGGCTGAGTGGGAGACAGAACTCCACGAGGGTGGAGTACGGGGGACGTGAAGCAGTTACCTACCCTCGTCCCCACGTCCTGTGATTCCAATGTTGTACACCACTCCAAACGTCGTCTTTGATGCTGATCGGACAGAGCTAGACGCTTGATGACCCTTCTGGACCTCATACCCAGTGCTTTGAGACGGTTTTGGACAGTTCTGTTGCACAAACGCCTGTTGGGGAGCCAAAGGCGTTTCAAAACTTCACTTGAAGCAAAGGGTTCCTGTCTAACAAGGAGTGCCAGACTCAGATCTTCCCTAGGAGAAGTGTTTTGGGGTTGTCCAGGCCTTCATCGGTCCTTAACATCGTTGTTTTGATGTTTTCGGACAAGTCTGCTGATGGCAGAATGACTGTACCCAAGTTGCCTTCTAATAGCTTTGAATGACATGCCTGTTGCATGCATGCCAACGATTTGCCATGTTAGTGCCTCTGACAGTCTCCTCCTTGCCATGTCAACATTTATTGATAAAAGAAGTGACATATTTTCTTGTTTTATACCCAGATTTTGTATGTAGATGATAGTGTTTTTTGTGACATTCGTGGGAAGTATGCTTCACATGGACGAGGGGATGTGTTTAGTGTACGCTATCAACCAGCCATTGCACACAAAGTGTTGATTTTTGACAAGCAGCATCTTTCAGTCATATTTGTCAAACCATCTTTTTGCATCCATATTTGAACTCGCTTTTATTTCAAGGCCCGTTGAATGTACATGTATATGCTTGAAACATGTTACTTGCCAAAAACAACCTTTCTGTATGATGAAAAATTGCATGGATCGGACAAAAATTGCAAGTTATGTTTCCATTTCACAAAAACATGCAAGTTGTTTCCCTTGGTGAGCCCGAAATAAGGCGTGGTTCACATATTTGATGCAGTAATATTTACTGTTAAGTAAATAACCAAGTCACATCCACAACCAAAAAAACCTAATACTAATTGCCAAAAAATTTTAACTTGAATTTCGGACCATAAAAACAACTTTTGCAGGCTTGGAAATAACCCGCGAAAGATCGTTTAGGTTACGTGGGGTTTACGTCAGTTGTGAAATACGCGAACGAACTACGTGTTACGACAAAATAATACAACAACAAAATAATACAACATAAATTAAATTCCAAATCTGGCATGTTTTACCTTTCAATAGGGCTGTCACGATTAATCGACTAATCGATTGTTGATCGGTCACGGCGAAATCGATGACTATTTTTCGTTGTCGAATAATCGGTAAATTGTATCCCGCTTTACATGTTTAATAAATAATTAAAAGAAAATTTGATGAAAAAACTATTGTTTCTAAAGGTAAAGAGTTAAGAACATCGATGTTAAACCCCAAGAAGCCATTGGAAGCATTTGTCTCTCAGGTACATTCATCAAAGCTTTGATGTTCTGAACTTTTGAACCGTCAGTGTAATAATCAAGACCGGTCGGCAGTTGCGAAGTTCGCAACTGCCGACGGTCTGGATTATTACACTGACGGTTCAAAAGTTCAGAACATCAAAGCTTTGTATGTACCTAAAAGAGGATCGTCTTCCTTGTTTACTTGAGGTAGGTCAGCTGACTTGAACTTCATTTTTATCGACTTCAAAGAGAGGGAGTGGGGCATCTAGGGTACGATTAATAGATTATTTGCGACGATTAATCGATTCCTAAATTACAAAATCGTGACAGCCCTACCTTTCAGACCTGACAGTCTCTCACGACCAGCTAGACTCATTGGTTACGCATTCTATCCCCATATAAGTAAAAGGACATGCCATTTTTGTCTTTATAAAATTTCTGCCACGATAAACAGTGGAAACTAACGCGCGATCGTGCGTTAGCCTTTGCTATTTATTATTGTGGAAATTCTGTTAAGACGCACATTGCTTGTAGAGTTCAACAGATGATCGGAATCGGCCACCCCAATCAGCCGATTGTGGGCAATCAGATGACAACGGCGATGGCTCCTGGAACATCCGTTTGGTAAGCATTTTGTGATACTCATCAGTAAACCGCATTTTATTATCTTCTGCAATTGTTCAGTTGTTAATGCAAAATGATGCCGATGATACCATTCAAGAAAGTTGAAAAAACACCACAATGTGTATTCTTAATCTCTCAAGACACCTCTTTACGAAATATACAATGATACCATTCAATAAAGTTGAAAAACCACCACAATGTGTATTCTTAATCTCTCTAGACGTCCCTTTACGGCATCACTGAACTAAATATTTGAATTAGAAATACCCGCCTTGAAATGTTGCGAAATACCCGCCTTGAAATGTTGGATGCAATCCCTAAAAATAAACTGCCTTGGGAAAATAAATTGTTTCAATAAATGTTTGAAGCATTCTATTGACATCTTGCATTATTGATGAATATTCCAGATAAAAAAGAGGGTGATTTGATGACTTTTGGACTTACAAAATACAATTTCCATTTGGTGTGTTTTTGTGGGGAATTCCCTGGAAAATATGCGCACGTGATCGGTACTTCCCTTGCTGTCAATTTTTCTCTCTTATTTGTTGCATGACCCCCTGTTTTGGGATCAGAAAAAGTTGTCTGAAGGGCTATACTTGACAAAGATATTTGAATGCCAAAATTAAAGTTTTGCGATCATATTTTTTTTGCCTGAACGTTAAAATGCTCGCCTATGGGAAAATATTTAGTTCCGTGATACCTTATGAAATGTACAAGTTTAACGATATGAGGAGCTTACAATTGAGCGTACTTGTAGCACTCGCCAGTTCATACCGGAAAACTGAGGGTTGCACTTCATTGACTCAGGTCGTAGTAAAAATTACCAGTTGTGCGCACTTGGGTGGTAAACGTGGCTCTGAGAGCCACGTTTACCGCCCAAGTGTGCACGACTGGTAATTTTACTAGACCTCAGTTAACGGAGTTTAACACCATGAAATATGTTCAGTTTAATGTAGTTCTTTCGAGTCTCGACTTATCTAGTAGTGAACGGACTGTAAACACTGTAAAATATGTTCAATTTAATGTAGTTCTTTGCGAGCCTCACTTTTCTAGTAGTGCACGGAATTACAATCGGAATCGGCTTCGGAATCTGCCGACTGTGAGCTCAAATAATCAGTAATCGGCCAGCGGCCATTTTTGGTAATCGTTTGAACACAAAGGTCAGCTTGACAGGCGTAGTAAACAGAGAAGGCGGAAAATAATCACATTATTTCTGTAGATTACGGTCACTACAGCGTTCTTTAGCGTAAGCTGCTAACGGGTTACGACAGGGGGCGGCGGAAGCTCGATAAAAGTGGAAGAGCAGAAATTCACAATGCTACTATTGTTCGACCCAGTGTGAAAAAGGTTACAATCGTATATTGGTAAATATACCATGACTCGCTATAGTTTCCCGTCAAGATGAATATGCCGCTGCGTGGTCATTGTCCTGTCCGTTTCTTCTACTTCAACCATCTTCCAACCCGAAGGCTAGCCTTCGGGTTGGAAGATAGTTGAAGTAGAAGAAACAGCCCGGAGCGACCGAAAGTGGGATTATTTGGCTAAAAATTGTTTGATTTGTAAACTTTTTTTATTAGGGTTTAACGACATATTAACAGCCAGGGTCATATCATGTCGGGGACAGTTTTACGGGTGGAGGAAGCCGGAGTACCCGGAGAGAACCACCGAGCAACGACGAGCAGCTGTCAGCTCTCCAACATCGTAACTCCGAACTCTGCACCGCGGCACAGGCAGGGTTAGATTGCTTGAAGACATGCGCACTGTCGACGTGCATTACGTCTTAGTACACAGCGTCACCGTGCCCCCCCCCCCCCCCCCCCATATAGGCAATCGGGATTAAGTGCCTTGCCCAAGGACACAACGCGGGAGCGCGAATCAGTCGATGAGATGGTCACCCATCCAACTACTAACCGCGCTCGAACTTCGGTGATCTGACGAGAACCAGTTACCGCGACGCCACCGCGCCCCCAGTTGTCAACTTAGTAATGTTACAGGAATGCATATATATTGACACGTTTGCATGCGCCCATTTTAACTAACTGTGTAAGTGCGAAACATATCTGTGGAAAAAAGTGGAGGGGCACGTGCCCCCTGGCCCCGCCGCCTCTAGGTTACGATGTAAGCTCTTTATTTCCAGGCCTATTTGAGGCTCCTAAAACGAGCCTAAATATGGATGTGGAATCATAGCTTGAACAAACTTGAATGTGAATGAGTGAAAAATGCTGCTTGCCAAAATCAACACTTTTTTGTGCAGTGGCTACTTTTGCGCTCCCAAATGAGTCCAAATATGGATGCAAAAACATCGTTTGACAAATATGACTGAAAGATGCTGCTTGCCAAAAATTAACACTTAGTATGCAATGGTTGTGAAAAAGTAAATTACAATTTCTGCATTTTGGAGCTCAAAAGCAACTTCTGGACATCCAAATGAGACGCAACAACTTGGATGTAGATGAATGGACGATACTGCGTGGCAAAAATCAACACTAGCTGCGTAGTGGCCCCGAAGAAGAAGATGTTTGAGTTTTTTAGTTACCTTCCCTTTTGGGGCTTTTGAAGCATCAGGGCAGATCAATTTAAGCAAACTTCAATGTTTAGGCTATAGGCAACACAAGTCTAAAGTTTGGTAACATGGGGCCTAGTAGTAATCACGGTATATAGGCAACACACCGGAAATGGAATTTCTGAGGCGGAAGAAATTGCCTGTTTTGTCTGGAGTGCAGACAGGTGCTTCAAAAAACGGATAATTAAATTATCAATGAATAGTGAAAAATAAACATTATTGTTTTTCTCAGATTAATCGATTATCATTCTATTCATTCGTGTCCATATAGTCCGGTTGCAATGCAAGCAATCACTTTGGTGGGTGTTTGTTATTGGAAATGACACCGGTCGATCGTAAATCCCATATAGTGCAAATGGTAGAACACGTTACCGCGACTAAGTGCGCGCACATGCCATTGGCAACATCGTGAAATAATACAGATGTGTTAAATGTTGTGTTAAGTCGTCATTAGAGGAATGATAACGGTGTTATGATATACGCATCAGGGCCATGCAAGAGCTCACGGGGACTTGTAACACGCTGTACTGGCTTATATATACACCTCTGTCGCTATATACATGCAGTACATCTTTTACGGACCGTAACAGGTATACTATAGCGGCAAAGGCGTATATAGGCCAGTGAGACGTTTTATGAGCGCCATGTGCTAGAGCTCGATTGAAGTGATGTAGTTTGAGGGCACATCATACCGCTAAATTCTTAATCGTGATATGGTTATAGTTGTTGAAATTACTGATGCGATCATAGTAGTTGAAATTGAGGTAAACTAGCTTCAATGAAAAAACCCAGTAGTTCGGTTTTACAAGATCATTGCAGGTGCTCACTGCATTACAAACATGCAATAGAGTAGTTTGTTTGGCTATTTTTTATTGGGGTTTTACGTGGCATTCAATAACTTTCGCTATATCACGACGGCCATTTCCCATGTGAAGACAAACTCAATCCAGCGAAACCACTGGATGGCTAGACTAAATCCACCAACCACCGACAAGCAATTAAAAAGTAGAGCTGAAACGGTTAAGGGGTTTTCTGGATTAACCTTGGTTAACCAATTAATCACTTGTCCAAATAGATATCTGAATAACTGCCACACCGTTGGCGATTTGCACCATCAACCCTTTGCCCAACGTAGGGGAATATACCAACCATACTCTGCTGCCGTTCTGTATTATCAGGCATTGACCCCACCCCAGAATACCGCTCAATAATATGAAACACCTGGTGGATCAGTAGTACCAAGGGCCAGCAAGAGACCTACAGGGATATGTACAGCCTATGCTATACTACCGTTCTAAACTACCAAGCATTACCCCCACCCCCACAAAATCACTAGATCTACCATAACGTACTACATATACCAGTCATATAATAAAACAAAGCAATCGGTTGGTTAATAGTACCAAGCACTAACAGGGGCCTATAGGTGTATATACGCCATACTATAGTACCGTTCTAAACTACCAGGCAGTACCCCTACCCACAATACCCCTATGCCTAGCATTGCATACAACCTATACCAGTCATAGGATAACATAAAGCATCAGGTGGATTAATAGTACTAAGGACCAGCAAGAGACCTATAGGGATATGTACAGCCTATATAGTATCCTCAGATAAGTATCCTATAAAAGGTATCCTCGATAGGTATCCTCAAATAATACAATACCGGGCGATAGGTATCCTCAAATAACCGTATGTGCCTTTGTGCTAGGGCACATTGTGTCACATTGTGCCTTTTCACATAAGCACATATCGGCACATAAAGCATATGCCTTTGTGCTAGGGCACATTGTGCTTTTTCACATAAGCACATATGACAAAAAGGGGTGCCGAAGGTCATATTTTTTTCAAAAAAGGGTGCCGAAATTGGGGTGCCCGGGAATATTACCATTGCATATAGAAGTGATGAGAATCGGATACAATTTCGTTGTAATAAGGGGAGATAACTCTATACGATTAAGTACAGGTTATGGGAAATCAAGCAATCTGATTGGTTAGTTATATAAATGAAACAACAATCAAGAGTAATTAGAATAGGGTCAGAACTAACAAGAATAGATCAGAAATAGCTAAATATAGTAACAAAAAGCAAAGCTGTTCCAACTGATAGGCTCTTCTACGCTACTGCAGTATACTCTAGAATAAAGGAACATGACCAGATAAACGATAACTATTACATATATAGATAGAAGCAGAGAATTCTGAAAGAATTCGAAATAGTAAAACTTGTCGGGTTGTTTGTGGTAATTATCCAGGGAAGTCGTTCCAGAAAATACTTCTGTACAAAGGAACATACCCATCGAACATACCCCTGTCCTATAAGAAGGGTTTAGGTAACATAGCAATCACGTGCTACCATAGAAACCAAGATGGTGGCCTCCAGTATACAAAATGGATGACGGAGGCACGTATCACCCTAACAACACGCGCTGTCCATGAACACTAACACCACGTATCACTATGGGGATGACGTCACAAGATGCGGGTTACCATGACAACACAACATGGCGCCACTAGGTACGGGGCCCATTGGGGTAGTAGAACAGGGGCCGTTCATATTATTGACATCGTGGTATCACTGTTTCAGTCGATGAAAACACTCATTAAAGAAGTACATCGAGATTCTAATTTTCCGCCCATAAGTTGGTTGATGCCACGTGCATTAGAACAGTAGGAGGGGTCAGGTGAAATAACGATTCGGCATGATTTGGCTAAATCAGGGACTGTTTCATAAAAATGCCAGATGCGTCACCCCGAGTTGTTGTTAACCCTTTACCTTACTTGAAAAGCAGACGACACTTGCAAAAAAAAAAAAATCTTGAATAATTAATTTTTTTCATTTTTTGTCTCCAAAACATAGGTTATGAGCCTCATTGGAACGAGCTCGTTCCAACGAGGGGTCATAACCTATATTTGTGAGACAAAAAATGAAAAAATAATGACAATTGGCGATTTTTGTGATTAGCGCTGGCCGGTTTTTGCCGTTACGTTGGGTAAAGGGTTAACAAAGGTTCCAGACAAATAGAATTTTGAAATTATGGCGTATCGCGGAGGAATCATCGGGCTACGCAGAGATGATGTCCGTAACTAATTCGACTCATCTGAAATGGAACAACGCTGTTTTAAGATGAACACATAAAAAATAGTGAAGTCGAAATATCCTAAATGGGGTGACTGATAACTCAACAGAGAAGTTTGTAGGGTCATCGCGATCCTAGTCGGAATTTGCCTCATATTACCGATTTGTTCTTCTGGAGGAGGGATTTGCGCTGAACTTTGATTAAACGATTCGATTTCGATCATTCGATTTGTGTGGTGTTTAGAGAACGGAGAGAATTGAGAAATGTCCAGTTTATTGGTTCTTTTTATCGGAGTACTCTGGAGGGACTACTTTTACTGGAAGCCTGGAAGTAACTGGAACTTGGGTTGTTTTTGTGAACCTGCATATCTATATTATAACGACTATAATCGCATGCAGCTAGTCGCAGGGGTGACCAATTTCAGTGTTTTCTTATCGAGAGTGGAATGACTCGAAGTTTTGACAACAGTATATTTTCGGGGTGGGAAAGACGTTGGGAAATAATATAATAATAATAATAATTGATTTTCTGGAGCGTAAAACCACAAATAGTGCTCTGAAACGCTTGACAGAAATAAATACACTTTTCTGAAATGAAGAGTCACGTCTGTTTTGGTTGCCTCTTATAGAGGTTTAGGAAAATGCTTCAGTAAATAGGAAAGTTTTAAGATTTCTTTTGAAGACATCGAGAGTTTCTGAAGTTCTGACACTAATTGGCAGGGAATTCCACAATCTGGGACCCACGATGGAGAACAAACGCTCGTGAGCCTGATTAGATCTGCTAAAAGGCACAACTAGTTGAATTTGGTTTTTAGATCGGAGACTGCACGTTGGTTTATATACAGTGAGGAGCTCTTGCAGGTAAACTGGAGCCAGTTTGTGGATACATTTGAATACTAAGATCAATATTTTGAAATCAATCCTCTGTTTAACTGGAAGCCAATGTAATTGTCTTAAAACAGGTGTTATGTGTTCAGAGCGTTTGGTACCAGTAATTATCCTAGCAGCAGTATTCTGAACTTTTTGAAGCTTCTGAATCAGGCACTGGGACAGCCCCACTAACACTGAATTACAATAGTCTAGTTGTGAGGTGATGAAGGAGTGCACAAGTTTTTCAAGTGCTGACTGGTTAAGATAAGGTCGCAGTCTTCCAACATTACGAAGCTGCCAGTAGCATTTTTGACATATTTTATTGATATGGATGTCTAGTTTTAAATTTGAGTCCATAATCAGTCCAATATTCCTGGCCGATTCACTTTTCACAGTGATGTTGTTTTCAACCAGAATTGATGTAACAGAGAGTGTAGGCATGCGAACCCCAGATATCACCAAGAATTCAGTTTTAGAGTCATTCATTTTCAGTTTAAAGTCTATCATCCATTCCCGCACAAGATTTATGCAAGTTTCCATGTTATTGACTGCGGTGAAGGAGTCACTTGGAACAGATGGGTTGAATGTGATGTAAAGTTGGGTGTCGCCTGCATGCAGATGATATGATATGCCATGCTTTTTAAGAAGGCGACCGAGAGAAGAAGTTTACAGAGTAAACAAGAGTGGTCTAAGAACTGAGCCCTGAGGATCACCACACTTTAACGTTCTGCTTTCTGAACCGATCTTATTGATGTATATTGGTTGACTGTGACCTTCTAGATATGATGCAAACCACGATAAGACAGTTCCACAAATGCCATGCTGTGTCAATGTCTGCATGAGAATACCATGGTCGACAGTGTCGAATGCTGCTGACAAATTCAAGAGAACAAGCAGTACAGCCTTACCCTCAGACACTGATTTAACAATGTCATTGTTGACTCGTAGTAAGGCTGTTTCTGTACTGTGGTTGGCTTTATATGCAGACTGGAAGGGCTCTAAAAGATCATTTTCATGCAGATGATTTTTGAGTTGTAAAGCAACAACCCTTTCCAACAATTAGACTCGATCGATCGAGCCGACCAATGTCACTAGCAGAATCGCGTTCATGTGCGAGTACAACTGGGTTGTCGAATGTATACGGTAATAACGATGTATCCATTGGTTTCTGACATCTTCGTGTTTTAACTTAGCATGATTTATGGCTTTCAATTGATGAATATGGCGAGGCATATATTACAAGCCGTTGGTTCATCATGACGATGTCTTTTCGCATATGCAGATATTTCGCAGAGGTATAAACTTCACTGCCGTGAGGTGTACACAAAGTGAAAAGCACAGACATCAATGGTTCATTCCCACTAGACCAATTCCCTTTAGACCAACTCCCACGAGGCCAATTCACAAAAGACCAATTCCCCTCAGACCAACTGGTGTGTTCTACTTTAAAAATAATTCTATATCAATAATTTGATATATTTATAAATATTTATAAATGTATTTAATGTTATTGATATTCAATTCTGAAAATAAGCAGTCTGTCATTTGCAGAATGAGGTCCCCAGAGGGTGAATTTGCTGATGCTATCCCATACAATGGGCCAGTTTATCCTCTGCTCTGGGTACCTCTTTCTGTTTATGTTTGAGACCTTGATTCAGGATGAGATTCACAGAGGGTAAATGTGATGATGCTACCCTGCGGTGCAGGGTAGATCACCAAATTCACCCTCTGGGGACCTCATTTTTCAGATGATAGTCTGCTCATTTTCTGGCTTGTCGATATTTTATAGATGTTGGGCAGATTTTTATAAATAATTGTTTTCCTAATTATCCTTAATCAACCCTTAATCAGAAACACTATGTAGTTGATCTAAGGGGAATTGGTCTAGTGGGAAGACACCACATCAATTCCAGATAGATTTATATGATTTAATATTGGGTGTAGCAGGATGGTTTTCTGTATGCATGTACTGTAGATGCTAATGTACATCCCTCGATCGAATTTGAACCTCTCATGAAGAATGGAGAAAATACTAATCTCACAGTGGGTATTTCGCTGGGATTTTGAATTTTTTTTGTTCAAGGGAAAGTGATCAAGTCGGAATACAACAACGATACATTAACTACTGCCTTTTGGGCAATTCTAGGCGATTTTTTTTTATATGTCTTTGCTTTTTTCTCTTTATATTTATCCGATAGAATAAGAAAATTTTGTACTCAAACTCACCATTTTATTGTTCAAAGCACGAAAACAGGCAATTTCTTCCACCTCAAAAATCGTATTTCCGGTACGTCGGAATTTTTTGCCAACATGCCGTGGTAATGGTTCCGCTCCACAGATTTCCAGGCATTTCCAACAAGAGCACCGCGTAGCGGGACAATATACGCCCGTTTTGTATTTTTGAAGGGTTGGGGTAAGGATGGGGGTGAGGGTGAAAATTGTTTGGCCCAACCCCATATTCGAACTTGACCTGTATTTTGTTGTGATTAAACAACTTACCAAGTTTGGAACCAATCGGAAAACAAATAATAAAAGTTATCATCGGGAAACCAAATATTTGATGCATTCTATGTCCAACAGTTAGGCCATACTAAAGTTACAATCCGGAAAACACAAAATGCACAAATTCAAGAGGAATAACTCTGGAAAGGTACATGCGATTTTGGCTGAAAGTGAACCTGAGCTGTGCTTTGTGGTCATAAACAAAATCTGAGAATTTGAAACAAATTAGTCAAGGCAAACTAAAGTTATCATCCGGAAACCACATAATTCACAAATTTGCTATCGTTCAAGGGGAATAACTATGGAACGGAACATGCGATTATGGCCAAAGGTGAACTTGAGCTGTGCTTTGTGGTCAAAAACAAAATCTGAGAATTTGAAAAACATCGGTCAAGGCAAACTAAAGTTATCCGGAAACCACAAAATCCACAAATTTGCAATCATTCAAGGGGAATAACTCTGGGAAGGTATATGCGATTGTGGTCAAAAGTGAACTTGAGCTGTATTTTGTGGTCAAAAATCTAAATTTTATAGTAAATTTCCTTTCTTATTATACCTACCACTATTGTTTACTTCAGGCTTGCACTACAGTGGAAGTCCCTAACTCGGATAAAATACTCTCTATTTTTGTCTTTCCCAAGCAATTTGGGAAAGAAAAGTGGTGCAAAAGCACCAATAAAAAAATAAGCCAAAACTGGGTCGAGTGCAACCGGCGCAGACCCAGTACAGGACGCACTCTCCCAAGTACAACTCCACGACTTCCGTTGCCAGTGCGCATATACCGTCTCTAAAGACTCATTCTTTTTGAATCCGTAAACGTCAGAGTTATGTGATCAGCGGGGAGGAAAGATTCTTTACCCGTAAAGAAGACGGGAGGGCCTCCATGTAAACAATTGTGGTTGGTATAATAAGAAAGGAAATTTACTATAAAATTTAGATTTCTTATCAACCTACTCACAATTGTTTACTACAGGCTGAATAGACAAAAGGCTGGAGGGAATCGCATAACCTACCCCCACATAACCCCAGTGCACTGGAACCGTGAAGTAGAAGGAAGAGGTCCCGAGGCTTATCAACCATAATGTCGCAATCATTGGTAAAGGACAATGAAAAGAGACATATGGGCCTGTGTGACACACAGACAGAAAAAGGGCAGTAACAGCACAAGGCTGAAACTGACCTTCAAGAAGCCTAATGGCTATGGCAGACAACAGCCTGAGCAGAAGAAAGAGGACCCAGGGCAAAAAGGTCCTCCGACTGCTCCTGCAACTGGCGCAAATAAAAGGTGGAGAAAGTAGAAGCATTTCTCCAGTAGGCTGCCTGCATAACATCCGACAACTTGACGGAGTTAGAATAAGCCCAAGAGGTAGACAGTGCCCGCACCTCGTGGGCAGAAATACGATTGGTAATACAATCGCCAGCTGCTAAACGACCATAAGCCGTACGAATAGCAAGACAAATCCATCGAGAAATGGATTGAGGAGAGATCTTCTGTCGACCCGGAATAAGAGACAGAAAAAAACCGTTTCCTGCCTTTCCGTATGAAGCGTGTCCGATCGAGATAAATGCGAATAGCACGGACCGGACAGAGCAAGGGGCGATTACCCCCAACAGAAGGAAGAGCCCTGATACAGATAGGAGGAGGAGTAGTATCTGGTGACTGATTCTTGGCCAAAAAGGAGCAATCAGTGGTAAAAGTAACACTGTTGGGAGAGCTCCTAAAAAAGGCCGGGTCAACCGAGAGGGCGTGAAGCTCACTAACCCGTCTGGCCGAAGCAAATGCCATCAGAAAAGCCGTCTTATATGTGAGAAAATGCATATCCACCTGGGATAAAGGTTCGAACGGCGCCCCCCCCCCCCCCCCAAGCAAAGCAGCACCCACGAAAGATTCCATCGTGGAGTAAGCTCCGAGGCCTTTTCAAAGAAAAGTGCCGAACAAGCTTGGAGAGGTAAGGATTAGTGCCGATACGACGCTTCCCCACATACGAAAAAGTCTCTGAAAGCATGGACCTGTAACCCTTGATGGTAACAGGCTGGAGACCCCGAGAGTCAAACAGATATACCAGAAACTCCGCAATCTGTGAAATCGAAGGATTGGCTTAATCAACAGAGTGATCAGCACACCATCGACAGAAGACCTTCCATTTAGCTGCATAAGCTAAACCAGTGGAGTGCCTCCTTGAAGAAGAAATGCACTCTAGTGCTCGTCTCGAAAAACCTCAACGGAGGAGACAGGACCTGACAAAAGATATGCGTGAAGGCACAACGAAGTCGGGTCGACGTGAAACCTCCTCGGGCGACCTTGACAAAGAAGGTCGCGACGTAGCGGGAGACGTGCCGGAACCGCCGCCATCAGCGAGCGGAGCTGATTGATCCACACCCGCTGAGGCGACAGGGGAGCGATCAGAATGATTCGACAACTGCAGGTTCGAATTTTGGCGAGAACCTGAGGAAGAATCGGAACCGGCGGGAAGGCGTAGCCGACTAGACCGTTCCAATCGAGTGACAGAGCGTCCACGGCAAAAGCCAGAGGATCTGGACATGGGGACACGAAAGTGTCCACCTGATGGCTCCAACGAGTCGCAAAGAGGTCGATGTGGGGACGTCCCCAGAGATCGCAAAGCGACTGGAACACTGCCCTGTAAAGCATCCATTCGGTGGAAATAACCCTGCCCTGTCGGGACAGGGAGTCGGCTAGGACGTTCAGACGACCGGGAATGTGACGAACAACCACTCCGGCGTGAACATCCTGAGCGAGCAGTAGAAGATCCCGAGCTAATTCGTACATCGGAACCGAGTGCGTGCCGCCCTGGTTCCGAATGTAAGCAACCACTGTCGAAGTGTCGGATAGCAGAAGGACCTGGCGATTCGACAGGTGAGGGATCCACTGCCTGAAACTCAGAAGAAGAGCAAGAAGCTCCTTCTGGTTGATGTGTAGAGCTGCTTGATCCTGGTCCCACATCCCGTGTAGGGAAAGACCGAGAGGATCCAACGTTGCACCCCATCCGAGATCGCTGGCATCTGCCGTCAGAACGCGATCGGACGTGGGTAAGTCCAATGGAACACCCTGCGTAATCCACTGAACATCTGTCCAGGGAAGAAGGTGAGGATACAGAGATTCCGGGAACGGAAGCACCTGATCCAGAGAATCTACATTCGGCCTCCAACGACTGAGCAGAAAGTGTTGGAGAAGTCTGACACGCAGCCGACCTAGAGGAATGAGATCCGTCACCGAACCGCAGAGACCGATCAGCCGGAGAAAACTCCGAGCGGTCGCGGACGTGGACTGGGACAGAGTCAGAGCAAAAGCTGAGAGAATCACAGTCTTGGCCTGGGGAACCGCTACCAAATTGAAATGGGTTTGGAAAGACATCCCCAGATGACAAAACGACTGAGAAGGGACCAGGTCCGACTTCTCGTTGACTCTGAATCCTAGCGACGTGAGCAAGCTCAACAGAGTGGCGACATCCGACTCCAGTAAGGCAGCAGTGGAATGCCTCTGGAGGATATCGTCCAGATATGCCGAAGTAGTCACCTTGGACTGTGTGCGATGGAACGCTAACACATGCGACATCAGTCTGGTGAACGCCCAAGGAGCCAGGTTGAGACCGAAAGGCATGGCCTTGAACTGGTAAACTCGCCCCAGAAAAGTGAACCTGAGATACTTCCGTGACGCCCGATGCATCGGAACGTGGAAGTAAGCGTCTCGCAGGTCGATGCTGGCTGCGAAATCTCCCTGGTGAATTGATTGGCGGACCGACCCGAAAGTCTCCATGCTGAACTTGGGAGCAATGATAGACTGGTTCAGGATACTCAGATCGATAACCGGTCGGAGTCGGCCGTCCTTCTTCGGCACCAAGAACAGGCGGGAATAGAAACCCACTGACTGAATGTTCTTGACGACCTCGATCGCCCCCTTTGCCAGGAGATTGCCAATCTCCGTGGACAAAAGTTCCCGACGTAAAACGTCTGAAGGAACTGTGGTTGGAAGAGGCACCCTTGACAGAGTGGGGTGCCGTCGGAAGGATATTCGCAGCCCGGACCGAACAACATCTAACACCCACGGATCGGATGTGATGGTGGCCCAATGGTCTGCGAACTCTGCTATCCTTCCTCCAACCTGGGACGAGTCGAGGTGAGGACCTTCATTTCGAGCCCCGACGAGGCCCGCGAGAGGAGAAACCACCTCCTCTATTAAATGAAGAATCCTGAGACTTCCCTCGATTCTGCCGACCCTTACCTTTACCCCTTGAGAAAGAAGTAGAGGCGGCGGCAGAAGGACCAGCCTTTTGCTTCACAGAGGAAGCAGAAGGGTACTTGTTAGGCTTGGAACGGCCCTTGCCTCCCCTAGAAGGCTGATCAAGCTGACGAAACAGCAGCTGATCTTTGGAATGACGTAGGACGTCATCCCGGACCGTCGACACGGAACCATGGAAAAGTTGCGGACCTGCCAAAGAAGCAGATCTAAGAGCAGCACGCTGCTCCTCGGGAAGGGATCGTCCTGTGTCCAGCACAGCGTCCCTTCGAACTAATTCCAGATTAGCCGTGTTACAGGCATGCGTGTGAGTAAGATGCATAAGCGCCTTGGACAGCACACGCAAAGGAGCCTGTGCCTCGTCAAACTTATCTGGAGGCAGATAAGCAGCCAAAGCTGAGACGACGTGATCTGAGAGAGAAAGCATGCCAAGCATCTCTTTAGATAAGCCCAACGTGGACTCCAGAGTCGTCATTGGAATGACGGCAGACTTGGGCTTGGAAACCCCGAGGGAAGTGGAGTCTTGATCCAGAACCGTCAAAGTCTGGCAGACCGACGGATTGGCGGAATCGTAGGAACGATAACGCACAGGAGGCAAAAAGGTGTCAACCCTGGTGACGAACGAAGTCTTCAGAGCCTTGAACCTCAGCTTGGAGTCCAATGCTGAAAAAGCTTCAACCACCTGTACCGACTGGCACGGTCGAAGGCGCCCAGAAGCAGGTTGCTCCATAGGCTGTTGGCGCGCGACCGATGATCGCGGCCAGGCTGACACTGTCGGCTGGTTAGCGGGTTTGAGATCAGGCAGAAACCCAAACACAAAGTCAAAAACTGCCCCCAAGTCCGAAGACTGCTGGCCCTCGACCTCAAGCATGTCGGACTCCTCCCCAGAGTCGGAAGACACACAGCCCATCGTGGGCAAACCAGCCGACGCCTCCCATGGTGTCGGGACACCGGGGGAATCAGACTGAACCGGCCTGTTTCCAATCCCGGGAGGCGGCGCCATAGGAGGCGCCTGGAAACCACTCATAGCCTCGCTGGAAGCAAAAGGAAGGCTCTTAGAAAGAACCTGACTGAGTAAGAAGAGGGCCTCCCTAAGCTCACTGTCCGTACCGACCGGTTCGACAGGGGAGCGAACCGGCAAAGTGGCTTCACCTCTGACCCTCTTAACCAGCGAAGGGTCACGATCCTCCAAAACACCCGACGCGGGACGACGGGCGGCAGCCGAAACATCTGAAGGCAGACGTGTATAGGGGTACGAGGCACCCCGAGGATCAATATGGCGAGAACTCATGAGAGTCACCGCGGACCACTGCGGGGCAGAAGGTCCAGGCTGCACAAAAGGCGTTGGTCTCCCAAAACTGGTCGTGAGGCCAGAATGAGTAGACGGAAACGACACGGAGTTCATAGTGTTTCCACTAAGAACATCCGAATCCAAAGACACAACTGTGGTGCTCGACGGCGAAGAGACCACAGAGATGGGTTCGGCCGGCAGCCCCTTCCGACTTCGCCGAGTTGAAGTCAGGGAAGGCTGAGGCCGATATCCCACGTCTACAGTACCGGGCATTCCTGCAGTCCCCTGCAGCGAAAAGCCGAGGCCGGCTGAAACTGACGACGAAGCAGACGGACCAGCAGTAGTAGTAGATACGTCGGGAGTCGTTGAGGCTGGTGAAATAGAGGAGAGGGCACACCGGCTCGGCTCCGAAGGAGGAGTCACAACCCTAGTGACAGCCTCAGATGTCGACTGGAGGGGGACCGTAGTCCCGGAACCAGGCACCTCTTCACCAGAACACTCAACGGCTCCCGCAGTATCCACTACAGGAAAAGACTGCACATCCCCCACGGAGGAGGAATAACTCTCACCAGACAAGGTCGGCTCGGGAGGCCCCGAACGACCACGTTCTCCTTTCCCGCGGGAACGGGAGGCACGGCCACGAGAACGAACGACACGGTTAACTGACGCCCAGAAAGTGGATGACCATGATCCAGAGACACCAAATGGCCGTTCGGCCGAACACCCATTACAGGAGGAACAAGACGAATGTAAATCGTCCACATGCTTTGGCAGCAGACATTGCCCACAAGGAATTGTCCTGGGCATGATAGCGGTGAGAGGAGCAGAGAAGGTGAAATCAGAAAACAGAAGAACACCCCCAAAGAAGAGAGAAAGGTGACAGAAACAAAGACCCCAGACGGTCGACCGAGAACCACACAACAGGATGACTACTCTCAAAAGAAAGAAGAAAAACTGTAGGAGTGGTACCCCGCTGATACCTAACTCTAACACAATTAGAAAATTTAGCAAATAAAGCATTAACAATAATTGTGAAATATTATAAGTCCGAACCGCATGGCACACGAAATTCGCGCGCGACTCGAGAGAGAACAATTAAATATACATTATGGATATATAATATAAAAGAGAATATAAAAAACACTGTTCCTGAGAATACAAAGGATACACTGATGCACAATGAATCAGGAATCATCAAACATCGAGCTGGAGAAACACTGATAAGCGTGCAAAAACATCTCGACACGAAGCGGATCATAAAAGAATGAGTCTTTAGAGACGGTATATGCGCACTGGCAACGGAAATCGTGGAGTTGTACTTGGGATAGAGCGTCCCGTACTGGGTCTGCGCCGGTTGCACTCGACCCAGTTTTGGCTTATTTTTTATTGGTGCTTTTGCACCACTTTTCTTTCCCAAATTGCTTGGGAAAGACAAAAATAGAGAGTATTTTATCCGAGTTAGGGACTTCCACTGTAGTGCAAGCCTGAAGTAAACAATTGTGAGTAGGTTGATAAGAAACAAAAAACTGAAAATTTTAAATAAATCGGTCAAGGCAAACTAAAGTTATCGCCCGGAAACGAAAAGTTGGGCTAAATTCCCATAAATAAAGGGCCATAACTCTACTGCAAATGGGCCGCTAGAAACGGAAATCGAACCCATCCTGTATTTTGTCATACTAAATCCACATGCCAAATTTAACTCAGCTCAATCCATTACAACCAAAGTTATCGTGCGGAAATGAAATGTGTCCATGGACGGACAGACAGACAGACAGATGGGTGGAGAGACCATTCACATAATACATTCCGTTTTTCAAACGGGTGTATAAAATCAACATCTGAAAAATTTGGTGTCAATCCGTCAAGGCGTTCGGCTTTAAATGAACGGAAACCATTTTTTTTTTCAAAAATTATGGTTTCAAAGTGCCATAACTCTGCAGAGGATGGACTGAGAAACACCAATTATCGGGCTCCCGGGGACGTTCTCAATCTAGATTTTGAAACTTTCTGCCCACGTGTTTCTGCGTTAAAACGCTACTAAAATGCAAGGACATTGAGTGTTTGGGGTCTAATTTATCAACATTTTCTTACCGCGGGCGAACCATGGTCGCCCCGTGGTAGCTTAGACTCACCAAACCGGCATTATTTTCAGCCCCCCCCCCCCCCCCCCCACTTCGAATTAGGCTCCGGCGTCCCTAAACTATGCCAAGGAATTTATAAGTCGTTTGAAGTTTGCTTATAAAGCAGCAGCTGAAGTCAGTTCCAATTTCCAAAGTACCCAGAAAGATAAGAGAAATTAGGGACCGCAGAATTGAGGCTCCACCACTTTTTTGTCGGGCCATGTTTTTTTGTATGCATATATTTTAACACAACCAATGACTGGTGAAATAAGGGGCGGATCCAGAGGCTCCCCCATATTTTCGCCAACTATATTTCTCTCGTACTGGTTCAGTTTCGATGGATTTCGGATCATTCTTTTGCAGTAAGTGGCAGCAAACGCTAAATGTACAGTCTGTTAAAAAAATCGGTTAACTTTAATAAATCGTAATCTTACAGACATACAAGTATCAAATCCACCCCAAACAATATAAGCCACAGACAGTATAATTGCTGTTAACGACTGGTAAAGCATACAGGTGAGGTCTATTTATCAGCTTTGGTCGTTACGACGACCAAAGCTGATAAATAGACCTCACCTGTATGCTTTACCGACGCTTTTTTAACGGCTCTCAGAGTGTGAAATCTTTCAAATACATCTCCTGAAAAATCTCAAATTATCCGCTCAGATGCATGGAAATGGGGGTTTTGGGACCCTGGAACTTAAAATTTTCGAACAACTGCCCGAACCATGGTCGGCCCGTCATACCGATGACCATCCATCGCCCGATCCAGCCCCCTCACTTTGAAAATCGTTCCGCCGCCCCTGGAAATTATGACCATAGAGTCACATCTTGAGGAAAGTGGCCATGTGTTGGTCAGAAAAGGCAAACATAATGCTTCTGACAGATGGGAACAGGCAGTTTATTTGGTAAGTGAAATACCAAACCGCGATATTCCAGTTTAGGATCAACCCAGAGGAAGGTTGGGGCAGTCCTGCACCTTGCATTGGAATATCCACTACAGGAAAAGACTGTGCCATCTGAAATCCCCATGGAGAAGAGACATTGCAAAGAGAATCCAAAAACATCAGGACTGTGAACGAGCCCGATATGATTGTTTAGGGTCGAGTTCAAGTAATTCTACCAACTCAGAGAAGTCTGGTCATTGTCTGAGATTTATTATATGCTAGCCTGTGAATTATCGCAAATTATCTAAAAAATATTTGTCGATATCCATCCATCGAGAAATATCCCTCGATAGCTTCCTAAATGACGTCACGCTTCGGTGCATGATATCGCGTTGAACGTCTCCTTGAAGGAACGATCAGCAGATCTGTTGTTGTCTTGAAACTGTCTGCAGTCGAATTGAGCCGAATATTGCGCATTCAAATGTCACGTAGCATATAATAAAAAGAAAATCTGCGCTATTTTAGTGAATATCGGGAATTATCTCATGAGTGTGGACCTGAAAGTTTTATTTTTCACGAGCGCTTGCGTGAGTGAAAAATAATACTTCCAGGCCCACATGCACGCTTAGGCGCATGACGTCGCCTTGAACGTGGCCTTGAAGGAACGATCAGCAGATCGTTATGGTCTTGTATCTGTTTGCAGTCGAATTAGGCTGAATTATTGCGCAGTAAACTGTCACGTAGCAGCACGTACCATAAAACAAGCCAAGGCCAATACCGGGTCTGGACCTGCGTCGCTGCATGCAATTGAATCGGCAAACAGGAAGTGACTGCATGGCAGATCTCAAAATTGCATACACGATACAAGTGATCATTATCAGGCTCCAGATGAAATATAAAATCAATCCCTTCAATAGAAGCCGAGAAAAGTTTGACGAAAAATTTCAATGTTCAGTGGGCACAGTAAAATTTCAAAGTATCGGCAAACAGGAAGTGGCTGCACGGCAGATCTGAAAATTGCTTACACGATACAACTCATCATTATGAAGCAGCAGACCAAATATAAAAACAATCCCTTGCATAGAAGCCGAGAAAACCTTGACGGAAAATTTCAATGTTCAGTGGGTACAGTAAAATTTCAAAGTATCGGCAAACAGGAAGTGGCTGCGCGGCAGATCTGAAAATTGCTTACACGATACAACTCATCATTATGAAGCAGCAGACCAAATATAAAATCAATCCCTTGCAAAGAAGCCGAGAAAACCTTGACGGAAAATTTCAATGTTCAGTGGGTACAGTAAAATTTCAAAGTATCGGCAAACAGGAAGTGGCTGCACGGCAGATCTGAAAATTGCTTACACGATACAACTCATCATTATGAAGCAGCAGACCAAGTATAAAGTCATTCCCTTTCATAGAAGCCAAGAAAACTTTGACGGAAAAAGTGTTTCGGACGGACTGACGGAATGACGGACGGAGTCGAGCGGTTACTACACCTGCTCTGCCGCTGGCGACGCAGGTAATAAATGAAAATGTACGCTATTTCAATGAATATCGTAAATATCGGGAATTATCTCATTCGCGTGGACCTGAAAGTTTTATTTTTCACTCGCGTTTTATATCCGCGAGATATATTATACATCAGCGAAGACAGCAAGCGTCGACATCTCCAGTTATCTATTGATGAAAGATTAATTGTATTTTCTGTATCACACGATGCCAAGCATGTAGAAAGAGGCTGCATTGGACCTGATAATAGTGTTACTGAGAAAGAAACAGAAATTCAGTCCAGAAGATCGGAGCGGTCACCAGGGATCTTGGTAATTACAAATTTACTGTACAATGTTGACAGATATGACAGAATGGAAGCAGTACATCATATTACTATCATAATACTAGACACACTGGATCGATTTGATAATTCTAAAAATTATCGTCAGCAAAATTTTAATTAACTTTTGGCTGATTATTTCTATAATTAGTCTTTGGAATCTAATATTATTGTGTCCGTGGAAATATTGCCCACCCGTGGAAGCAGGGGCGGCAGAGCCGGGGAGGGGGGACAGGGGGTACGTGCCCCCCCCCCCCCCTGTCCTTTTTCACCAATTATGGGAACCCTAACTAGGGCTGTCGCGATTATTCGATTAGTCGACTAACCGTCGACTATTAAAGTAGTCGACGTTTTTTTTATTTTTAGTCGATCGTCGTTCAAGGTGGTACACGTCTACTACACGTCGGGGCAAAATTGCATTGTTTTGTGAGGTGAATGATCAATGAAGGTGAATAACTTTAAATATCTAACCACAGTTAACATTCATATCCGGAAGACTGTACGACTGTCACTGACTGTGTAAGAAAGAACACTCACAGTTACTCGAGAAGAATAGATTCTTCTGAATTTCTCCAGTCTTGTACACACGAATGCACCCATTGGAAAACCCAAAGCGCGGAAGTGACAAAATTATGACGAAAGTCAGAACGTCAGATCACTTCTCAAAGTTCGGAACTTCAGACTAAGATCCAATTTTAACAACTGACGAGGGAATGCATATATCTCAATGTTCAAAATTTCGAGAAACTTATTGCAGAAAGGAAACATATGCAGGAACGTTCTTTGGTAAATTCATTTTAATTCATCGGCTTCAATCTAGTTCAAACTTGGACCCGCAGTCAGTAATAATATTTTTGGGGTTGGTACGTCCTACAGGACGTACCAACCCCAAAAATTATATTACGGACTGTGGGTCCAAGATTGGACTACATGTAGCTTCAGTCGGGACCGATTTGTTGTTCCCACAACCCCACTTCGTCTGAACACACCGGTGCCATTGTCATTTTCAGAGTTTTACGAACAGAAGAATGATTTGCTAAAAAATCATGGGAAGCGACTATTAATCGACTAACCGTCGATTACTGGTGACGATTAGTCGATTACAAAAAATGATAATCGCGACAGCCCTAACATGACATATTCTGACATAACGTACACAACCCCTATGGCCATATTGACAGTGGGAGATAGTAATCTAGTTCCATCAAAATTAGCAACATAATACTATCGGTGTCACTGTCCATATTATATATTGTGATATTGCACATCGCAAGTTCTCAACCAGCCATAATAAGCACAGACTTCATGTATAGTAATAGTTCATGTATTGTAAAACTAGTCCAAACTTGGACCCAAAGTCCGTAATGTAATTTTTTGGTTTGGTACGTCCTTGGACTAGAGCTGTAGCCTGTAGGGAAACCGAACCGAGGTTTTTTTTTTTAAAAAACCGAAACCGTCGACATCCCGTAATCTAAGGTTTTTTCGTTTTTTATTAAAATACTCTCTTGCTGCAGAAATTCACAGAATGTAGCCATCCCAGAGTAGTGAGAGTACTCAGACACTGCCAATGGCAGTGTCTGGGTACTCTCACTACTCTGGGATAGCTACATTCTGTGAATTTCCGACATTTCAGCTTAGTTGTGTTTGCAGCTTTCCTCAAGTTGCATGCGCGAAGGTGTCACACCTCGAAAAATGGCCAAGCACAATAAAAGTTCTGTATATTTAGGTAATTATTATATTGGCCTTCCTGATTCTTCATGTATTATAGCTTATTTCGGGAGTTCATTGGGTTTCATTCAATTTCACTGCCATTCAGTTATGATTCCGGACATATAGAATGAGTTTTATTGAATTTTATTTGGTCTCATGAACAAACCAAAAACCGAACCGAACCGAGATTTTACTCAACCTGAAAAAACCGAAACCGAAACCGAATAAGAAATTTAAAAACCTACAGCTCTAGCAGTTACCCAGAAAATAAATTGTGCCCCCCCCCCCCCACCCCCACACACACACTTTTTTCGAGCTTCCGCCGCCCCTGCGTAGAATTTATTTATTTATTTATTGATGTTTAAGGTCACATATTTATGCACAATGGCTAATCATGACCGTGACAGTTTTACGGGTGGAGGAAGCCGGAGTACCCGGAGAGAACCACCGAGCAACGACGAGCAGCTGCCAGCTCCCCAACATCGTAACTCCTCACTGCGGCACAGGCAGGGTTAGATTGGTTGAAGACATGCGTACCATCGACGTGCAGTACGCCTTAGTACACGGCGTCATCGTGCCCCCACGCGGACAATGAAGATGAAGTGTCTTGCCCAAGGACACAACGCGGTTGCCGCAGGTGGGATTCGAACCGAGGACCTCTCGGCTTGCAGCCTGCACCTCTACCTACTGAGCCACCGCGCTCCCCCCTGCGTAGAAGGCGACCAATCCACGACAGCCGTACTATAGGTGTAGCATTTCACATTGACAGGAAATAAGGTTTTCGTATTATAATGAATATCATGGAAATGGTTTGAATTGCTTGGAGACTATTATTCTCCTGGATAGGTGAGGGTGTGAGATGGAGAAATCTCACCCGAGGGAAAGATATTTGGGCCAGACACGGGGCCTGCCGATGACGTCAGTCGGGCGCGTGCATCAATCGATCGATGGAAATTCTGCACAGTCATTTGACACCATTTACTTTCCATATTAAACAGTCTTCATCTCCATCTAACACCCACCCCCATCAGGGATAATTTTCTCCCCCACCAAAACACTGACGTAATCAAAAGTAATCCAGGGGCACGTGCAGCTATATCGAACAATTTTCTTGCCCATTTCTGAAAAAAAAGCTTATCGGAAAGAGTGTTCAAACGTTTTGTATATACCATAGGTATATATCATGAAATTAAATTCAAACGCCGGCATGACAGGTGTTAAAGATTTGTAGCGAAATGAACACTGACACATTCCGATGACCTCAGCCGGGTGCGTGCATCATTCGATCGATGGAAATTCTGCAGTCATTTGACATTATTTACTTTCCATATTAAATTTTATGTTCCTTCAAATGCCTATCTATGCGATGATTAAATAGTCAGTGCGCTCATTAAATATGATAATAGCGAGCGAAAGCGAACCGCAGGGTCGCGTGCAAGCGATCCGAAGGATCGCTTGCTTTGCAAGCTGTTTGGCAACACGAATGTACCGTTTGTATGAACTCAAAGCCAAGCTAATCTGAAAGACATCAAATTCAATTTTTTTTCAACGGAAGTGGTACACAAGGACACATTCGCAATTGAAGAAATGATTAATTTATCGAAGAACGATACTACATTTTGGCAGTATATTTATGTGGCTACTAACAGTTGGTAATAGTAACAATAAGTGCTACACGCTGTTTGTGAAAAAAAAAATAAAAATGAACGCAGCAGTTTCCGTAACTCCTCGGATAAATTCCGGAAAACAACGACGCCATAAATATATCTTCCAATCAAAGCAATGATAAAATTATCTTTCAATCAGAGAACTGGAAAATAATATCTTCCAATCAAAACGCAGATAAAAATAGTTATCTCGAAATAGACAAAACACGTCGTCTGCTGTTTACAAATATTGGGAAGAGCCACTGTGATCTGCTTCAGGCGCAGTCCCCCCCCCCCCCCTCCCCCAAAAAAATACATTGGGCCTACCATTTTATTTCATAATAACTTGTACAGTTGCAGTTTTCGCTCGCTTTTAGGTTTGCCTAAATTTCATATTAAGCCGGTCACGTGGGATATCTATCTCAAATGGCCGTCTCACATGAGACATGCATATATTGCATAGGAAGTGTGTGTGTGTGTGGGGGGGGGGGGGGGATTTCATCGACCGAGTGGAATATGTAACCAGTGCTACAAACATATTGCAAAATATATATACTGTTTCTATTTTTAATTTTAATTAATTCACATTTATGGACAGGGCACTGCTTGGTCATGGATTAATGTACAAAACTGCAATGATACCCCACCCTATGACCAACTGACTGACGACAGTTCACTGCATATGCATGCCTTTATTAGCCAACACTTCCTTTCCCCGCCAAAGCTCTCTCTTGTGTCATTATCCGTCATTCATTTGTCAGCTTTGTCATTGAGCAGTCTTTGTAATTTGAACATTCGAAAGACAAGAACTAATCTGCGAAGATTTGGTATTATTAGTTACACAGTATGTTGGTGGCCTAATATGGTATATATAGTGTCAGTTAATTCCATATTGGACGAGATCGAAGCTCGAGTCCAATATGGAATTAACTGACACCATATATACCATATTAGGCCACCAACAAACTGTGTAACGAATATATCTTACCGACTGCTGCATCGATGCACAGAACTAATAACAACAACGATCAAAATTAAAAGAGTTCTCACAATGTGTTCACGTGTCTTTGCCTTGTTACAATTTATGGGAGAGCACTCTCCCATAAATTGTAACAAGGCAAATACATACATACCAAACAGTTTCATTTCGAAGGTAACATGACACACATCCACAGAATATGAAGCCTTTTAAGTTGCCTAACCTGCACTTCAGACCAAATATGGGCTTCCAGCACTCAATCTTGCAACTTGAAACGTTTATCGGCTGCCGTCATTTTGAATAATCAATGAACAAAGGGGAGATTACCCATAGCTGTCAGCGTATATTGATGTTGACAGGCAGTATATGGTTTTATATGCAGTCTGCATGTGACGTCTTTGAAACAATGAAATTCCCAGATACTTGTAGGAGGTATAATTATTACAGATACCATATATCTGGAGAGGAGAGGCTGGCGGTATTGGAATTTTGAGTTCAGTATCGGTTTCGCTATTTTTAAGGGGTATACCTCGGTATCGGTCCGATATTCGGTATCTGACTTGACTGAGATTCGCTGATAGTACCAAAGGAGAATTCACATCAGGAAAATACAGAATAAGCTGTTCTCGTATCATTCTACCACATCGCAACAAATGCCACTGCCAATGAGCTCAACAGTGGCACTCTTTTACGAAAACAAATCACAGTAGTTTCGTGACTTGTTCTCATCACACCTTAACCTTGAAAGCCCTATTTCAGGTGTATGCAATCTCAGAGCATGTGCCCTGATCATGCCATCTTCAAGAGGTCCTGCTGACAACAGACAAAGCACATGGGCAGTGATTTCTAGACATGTCTTGGTTGCCTGTTAAGGCAGCGAAGACATGGCTAGAAATCGCTGATGAGCAGCTGGACATGTCTAGAGCTGAAACGGTTAAGGGGTTTTCTTGATCGATTAATCACGTGGATTTACCTTGGTTAGCCGATTAATCACTTGTCCAAATAGATATCTGAATAATTACCACACCGTTGATGATTTACAGCATGAACTTTTTACCCAACGTAACAAACAAAACCGACTAGGCCTATATTTAAAAATCTCCATTGAAATTTATTATGTTTTCAATTTTTGTCTCAAAAACATAGCTTATGACCCATCATTAGAACGAGCTGGTCGAGCTCGTTCCAATGGGGGGGGGGGGGGGGGGAGGGGGGGGTCATAAGCAGACTATGTTTTTGTGACAAAAATTGAAATTTTTTAGTAATTCATGAATTTATTTTGCAAGTATCGTCTGCTACCCGCAATGGGTGATGGGTTAAGAATGACCATTTCCAGCTACCGATACAGTTTGATGATCATGCAAGTAAATAAGTATGTCAGCAAGTAAGTTGCATGCTTCACTCTTTCTCATATAATTGATGTGAGTCAGTGTGACAATGTTTGCCTGTTTTGGGGCAAGTTTGTTGATCCATATAATACAGTAGTTCAAAAGAAACGGTTAATCGAACAATTACTTTTTGGATCGATCAAGATATTGATCATTGATTAATCAGTTAATCGTTTCAGCTCTAGACATGTCACATGTACACGTTATAGTCTACTACACACTAAAAACTAAAGTGTTAAAACTGACACTTTCAAGGTGTTAAACCCATTCTAACTCTTAGGGTTTGATTTTAACACTCAAAGTGCAATGCTTTAAACACTTAGACATTACAATCGTCAGACATCTGAAACTTGAATGGATGGCACTTCCCATGTGTCTAGCATTGGTGGTTCGCCCAGAATCGTCCATAATTTGATTTGCGCTTGGTGGGTACGTAATGACGGAGAGTTCGAGCCGGATCCGCGTCATCTGCGTTGTTTCCTTTTAAGTGTCGCGGCATTACACTTGTCAAGTGGTATTATTTTAACACCTGTCAAGTTCTGGGATATCCACTTGAACAAAGTGCTAGTTCAGCACTTAGTAAGTGTTAAATACAGAACTTCAAGTGTAGTTTTTAACACTTTAGTTTTTAGCGTGTATTGTCTAGAGAGAATTCAGGAAAATTGCCCATAACCCTGAAGGTTAACAAAACAGAAAGGAAAATCAGTCACTTGTTTCATGATAATGAACCCTTCAACTGCTATCAAGTCTCACCAGGGCCTTATAAAAAGTGAATGTCGAAAATTTGAAAATTCAGACAGTTTCGGTATTCAATAATTGGTTCGGTTTGTTGTTTTTTTTTCGTTATACCCATGATACGATATCGGTTCGACTTTTTCGGTATATTGGTGGCGCGGTGGCGCGGTGGCGTTGCGGTAACCGGTTCTCGTCAGATCACCGAAGTTAAGCAACGTCGAGCCCGGTTTGTCCTCGGATGGGTGACCGTCTGAGCGATCGATTCAGACTCCCGCGCTATGTCCATGGGCAAGGCACCTAACCCTCATTGTCCACATGGGGGCACGAAGACGCTGTGTACTAAGGCGTACTGCACGTCGATGGTGCGCATGTCTTCAACCAATCTAACCCTGCCTGTGCTGCAGTGCGGAGTTACGATGTTGGGGAATTGGTATCTGCTCGTCGTTGCTCGGTGGTTCTCTCCAGGTACTCCGGCTTCCTCCACCCGTAAAACTGCCACGATCATGATTAGCCATTGTGCATAAGTATGTGACCTTAAACACCAATAAATAAATAAATAAATTTCGGTATATTGTCTATCTCTACCGGAGAGTTTGTACTTATTCATATCTGTTTCGAGATTCACTTTCATCGTGTTTTGTATATTTCGATAAATATCGATACATTTCGTATTCTTTCCAGATTTAATTATTTGTGCGGTACAGTGCCATATTCTGTAACCTCGTGAATGCGGTATATTTATTGTATAGGGTTTTTTTTATATCCCCAATGTCGAGCGGCGGAGCCGGGGGGGGGGGGGGGGGAGGTGGGCTTCAGCCCTCCAATTTTTTTTGCCGGGCCATGTTTTTTTTTGTATGCATATATTTTAACACAACCAATGACTGGTGAAACAAGGGACGGATCCAGAGCCTCCCCCATATTTTCGTTAGCTATGTTTCTCTCGTACTGGTTCAGTTTCGATGGATTTCGGATCATTTTTTGCAGTAACTGGCAGCAAACGCTAAAATGTGTACAGTCTGTTAATAAATTGGTTAACTGAAATAGATCGTAATCTTACAAACATACAAGTACCAAATCCACCCGCAGACAAAATAATCTACAGACAGTATAATTGCTGTAAACGTCTGGTAAAGCATACAGGGTCGAGTAATGCCGCAGCGCTAGAAGCAATCAGGGGTGAGCTTGGGTGGATGAGGATCAAGGACAGGATAGCCCTGTTGAAGCTCGGTTATCTTAATTATTTGGTAAATCTCCCCGACAGCCGATGGTGTAAAGTAATGTTCCTGAGAATTTTCAACTCAAATATCAAAACGGGGTGGATGGTCCAAGTGAGGGAGCTAGTAGAGAACTACTCATTGGAGATCTCGGACCTGGACGTTGGGGCAAACCAGGGTAAAAAAATCGTCAGAGAAAGGGTCATGGAGGATTGTAACCGTAATTGGCGAGAGGGGGTCAAATCAAAGAGGCCTTTGGGTGGCCTGCGTGATAAAGAGAAGCCAGGTTTTGAAGAGTACCTTGATGGCACCTTTGGGGGTCACGGTTGTTCAAGCTGAGGTCGCGATCCCTGAAGCTAAGGGGAAAAATTGGGAAAGACGGTGAAAGGGAGTGCCAGATGTGTAACTTGGACATGGTAGAGACCCTGGAACACTTCCTGCTAGAATGCCCAAAGTATCAGTCTGAAAGAATGAGATTCACTGGGAGTATAATGGGGAAGTGGGATGGGAGAATGAAGGACATGTGGTTAGGGGAAGACTCAAAGGAGAGGGTTAATATGCTAATCGGAGAGATTGGGAAGAATGGGACAAGGGATATCATCAAGCAGTTCGTCTCCGAGTGTTGGGAGGAAAGGAGAAGCGTGGGAATAGGGAGGCAGTTGGGAGTACAGGGGTAACCATGGCCTTCTCGTCCGAGAACCGCGACACATCAGCGGTTGGCCAAAGTGTTATTATGTTATTATTATTAGGTGAGGTTATTTATCAGCTTTGGTCGTTACGACCTCACCTGTATGCTTTACCGACGTTTTTTAACGGCTCTATAAGTGTGAAATCTTTCAAATACATCTCCTGAAAAATCTCAAAATATCCACTCAGATGCATGGAAATGGGGGTTTTGGGACCCTGGAATTTAAAATTTTCATACCGACGACCTTCCATCGCCCGATCCAGACCCCCCCCCCCCCCCCCACACACACACACACTTTGAAAATCGTTCAGCCGCCCCTGAATGTAGATATAATAAAGAATTGTTTGGTTGTAATAAACTGGTATGAGCCCTTGATTCCATTTGTTTGCCAGACGGAGATAACTCCGGGTTATAGAACATTGGCCAAACGGAACACCCACTCCGTGATAAAATACGCGGAGAGCGGATTATAAGCAAAAACACGGGTTGTTGTAACAGTGACGACGAGTGGAGAGGATTAACTCATCTTCACCCGCTGAGTATTTTCAAGATATTTTTTATCAAACCTAGCCATGGCTGCTTCACAGCAGCCACGACCAGATTTGATGAAAGAATCATCTGAGTTTAACTTAAAAGATACATCCAATATCAAAAATTATACTTCATTCAGTGGCAAGAGAAATCCTGCCCTGGGCAGGAATACGAGTCTGAAGCATGCAATCAGTTAAATGAGCGCCGTGAATAAACCCGACGTGTCTGTTGTCACTGTGACCTCCAGTGATGAGGATTGAGGAAGTATTAACTAACCAGTATATAGCAAGCACACTGGCGAATAAACAATATTGGAGATGCGGGAGACAGATAACACGGGAGGCTTCGCCACGTCAACGAGTGATGGGGATTAGGCCATAAGCCTGTACTGAAACATTGCTTTGATAATTGTTTGACTCGTATGTGCTATTCACATTATGTAAACAGATATTTAATTAAAATATATGTAATTAAACTAACAAATGAACCAGGACACTAATAACTTGTCATCCTCAGCTGCACCACCATACATCCATTTTCAGGCAATTTTACGAAACAGGTGACCTACACGATATATGGAAAAGAGCAAACATTAGCCGATCTACAAGAAGGGAAAACGGTTTGAAGTAGTCAACTATCCCCCAGTGTCCTTAACATGTATTTGTTGTAGGATCATGGAACACATAGTGACAAGCCACATAATGTATCATGCTGACGTTCAGAACATTCTCTTTCCGTTGCAACATTGATTCAGAAAAGTGCCATCATCCGAAACACAACTAATAAAGTTTGTGGATGACATCACCCAAAATTTGGATACAGGGAAACAAACTGTTTGCTTAATACTGGACTTCCCCAAAGCAGTTGACAAAGTCAGCCATAGTCCACTTACAAACAGATTAAATGACTATGACATCAGAGGAAAGACAAACAAACGGATTAAAAATTAAAAAAAAACCAAAACAAGTCGTCCCTTGAGTTCCAGGTTGTTCTATGTGCTTATATTGGAACTCGGGGAACGAAGTGGTAGACATAGAAATGGAAAGATCAGACACTATTAACGTGGAATCAGGTGTCCCTACAAGGGTCAATTCTTGGGCCTAGCTTATTCCTCTTCTACATTAACAACATGCCACAGGGAATCCTCTCCATAGTCAGACCCTTTGTCGATGATACCCTAGTGTAATTGGCCATTAAATCAGACAGTGACGGCGCTCAGTACAGGAAGATCTTGACGAAACAGAAGAATGGGAAACAAGATGGAAAATGGCCTTTCATCCAAACAAATTTAATGTAACCGGCGTTAAGAATAACCAGAAAACAAAAATCATTTCTAAGAGACTGCACATTACATGCACACATTCTCCAACTAGTAAACTCAGATAAGTACCTCGGTTGTACTCTCAGCTCTGACCTGAAATGAGACATGGGCGGTATAGGAATTTGAGTTCGGTAAAGGCTTCGGTTTTTTAGGGGGAGGTGGTGGTGCCGCGGTTTCGGTTCGGTATGCGGTATTTGACTTGTCTTGAGATAATTTGCTGATAGTACCAAAGGGGAATTCACACCAGAAAATGCAGAATAAGCTAGCTGTTCTTGTATCATTCTACCATAGCGCCACAAATGCCTTTGCCAATGAGCTCCACATTGGCATTCTTTTGCCAGCGTAAATCTGATAATCATATCTACATTAATTTTCTAACTTGTTCCAAACACAACAAAACTTCCAGAGGCCCATTTCGAGATTTTGCGAGCTTAGAATATGCCACCATTAGGAGGTCCTGCTGGCAATAGATAAATTACAGTACAGTCGTCGTGAACTGATCGTAATCTATGCGTGGGCAGTGATGTCCACGCATGCGTTTACTAGGGCTGTCACGATTAATCGATTGTCGATCGGTCACGCCGAAATCGATTAGTATTTTTCGTTGTCGAAGAATCGGTGAATTTTACCCCGTTTTAGACGTCTAATAATTAAAAAAAATTGATGTAAAAGCTATTGTTTCTAAAGGTAAAAGGTCAAAAGCGTCGAAGTTAAACCCCAAGAAGCCGTTAGCAGCATTTGTCTTTCAGGTACATTCAAAGTGTACCTAAAAGAGGATCGTCTTCGTTGTTCACTTGAGGTAGGTCAACTGACTTGAACTTCATTTTTAATGACTTCAATGAGAGAGAGGGGGGCCATCTAGGTACGATTAATCGATTATTATCGATTATTTACGACGATTAATCGATTCCTAAATTAAAAAATCGTGGCATCCCTAGCGTTTACCAGATAATAAATATTAACGTCAGTAAAATTTTAATTAATGAATAAAGCATCGGGTTGCACCCGGTGCTTCATTAATTAACATTTTTATGATTATTTATTTTATGATTTATTATTTTATGATTATTCCTATAATTAGTCTTTGGAATCTAATATTATTGCGCCCGTACAAATATTACGCACTAGACCTGCACGGTATATCGATAAACCGATATAAACCGGTATTCAAATCAATATCGATTTAATACAGGTGTAATTACAAAAATATCGGGTTATCGTCATTATTTTTTTACCCACAGTTTAATTTTCAAGATGTCTTGAGTTTTTTTTAACTGTAGCTCAGAATGAATAAATTATCGCTTTACCCAACGCACGTAATATACGAATTCAGCAGTAGAAAAAATAATTTAAAAAAATTTTAACAAAACTATATCATGTGACCCCTCACTGGAACGAGCTCAAAGAGCTCGTTCCAATGAGGGGTCACATGATATTGTTTTGTAGAATTTTTTGAAAAAATTTGATAAACAAATATGTAAAATACTCAATTTTGATATCGTCTGCGTTGTGTGAAGAGGTTTTTCGAACCGCATCATCACGGCATGCTGATTCGTTCCGACTGTGATGCCCCAAGTCTCTATTGTGTTACTCATGTTCAGATATCTGAACAGTTTTCGATGTACCGGTATATCGCGGTATTTTTTTTTGAATACCGATACCGGTGTTCTGTTTTGAATATCGTGCAGTTCTATTACGCACTCGTGGAAAGTGTCCTGTCACCGTACTGTACCTAACCAGTGATTTCTAGCAGAGTCTTGGCTGCCTGTGAAGCAACCAAGACTTGACTAGAAATCACTGCTAAGCAACTGGACGTGTACAGGTTGCAGTCTTGTGGGTATTCGGGATACTGTTCCGGGCCGTCAAGGGTTAATGAAACCAAAAAGAAAATCAGTCACTTCTTTCGTGAAAACGAACCCCTAAACTGATGTAAAGTCTCAACAAGGCGTTATAAGTACAGAATGTAGGAAAATACGAAATGCAGACAGTTTCATTATTCAATGGTGGTCGGTTCGGTTTTTCGGTATCCTCATGATATCGGTATCGGTTCGGTTTTTCGGTATATTGCCCATATCTGCCTAAAATGGAATGACCACATACGTATGATCTACAACAGAGCTTACGAAAAAAATAGGATTTCTCAAAAGTAACTGGAACATCAATAATATCAAACGGAAAGAAACTGCATACATACACAGAACGAGACACGCGTGTGAATGGGTTAATCGATATGGCGCGCGTGCCAGCGCGGAAGGATAAAACGGGAGGCTGCAGGCCTCAAAGTTTTATCCTTCCGCGATTGCACAAGGGTCATATCGATTAACCCATTCACAGGCGTGTCGTTCTTTGTTTATTACACACCTTAAAGTATATAAAAAAAACAATTATTAGAAGTACACCCAGCAGTTCATTTGACAACTATCAACAAAGACAACACATTATATCGCAAACCAAATGTGCGAGGGGAACTATTGTGTTACTATTTCATCCTCTGAGTTCCAATGTGTTCTATGTGCCTACTGGCACATAGAACACATTGGAACTCAGGGGATGATTTTCAGCTACAGTTAAAACTAGAAGTCCTGTCAAGAAATGCGCACAAATAGCACGTCGATCTGTGCGTCGATCTGCGCGTTAATCTTCGCGTTGTGGCCATAGTAAGATTCTGTACATATGGCCTGTGCACAAGCAATGTTTCAGCCAATGGACCTCCGGGTAACCCGGAGGTCCATTGGCAGAAACATTGCCTGCGTTTACTATGAGTAACCAGGAAAATCTGCCGTGTTTTGGCTGACATTCGATATGGCAATTGCGCGCAATTCCTACGCACAATTAAGCCTAGATAAGCGCGCAATTCATGACAGGACTTCTAGTTTTAACTGTATCGTTAGGGAATGAAATTATTATTACGGTGCACGAATTGTAGAAAATTCCAGTGAAATTTCGCTTCTATTTAAAAAAAAGTCCACCAACGATTTCCGTTCCGCACATATGCGCGGAACAGATTTTAATTTTCCGTGTGGTTTAGTGTTTGCTGAAGATGAGGATTTCATAAAACAGGTGTGTAATGAATATCCTAAGTTCGACCAACCCTAGAATATGCGTGTGCAGTTTGGGACTCCCACCAAATAGGTAGGGACCTGTGAACCGTTCGAGATTCGGCTCGACTCGAAACCATCGCCGAGATTCGATTCGACTCGATACCTCACCGTCCGATTCGTATTTTTCGAACCGACCTCTGTTCAAACGGCGAATTATATGTGCACTCGCTCGCATCAAGAACACGCCGTCATACGCTAACGATAGTGTAATAAATCGCTCTCTGAACGTATTAGCTCTCCAATTTTGTTGATTATTAAACCCCCGGGCTACCGTACGATCTCTGAGGGTCAGGGAAGAACTGATAATGACAATTCCGTTGCCACATGACTATCTGTTGTTTGTTTATTTTTCAGTTTTTTTTTTTCTGAGTTTTTTTGTGTTTTTAGAAAGATATTCCAAAAATGTTTTGATCAAAAGTTTAAATTAGAGGTTCAAAACTATTCATTAGAATAGATTATAGAGTTGTCTATCTTCACTATTAGTGCGTGATACTGTGTTTCGCGAGACTTTGAGTTTGAGATTTTTTATCATATTTTCCGACATGCCTTGTTTGCTTTTATAATAATGGTATTTGGTGCTGATGAGGCTGAGCACGAGCCACGACCACCAAGTGGGTAGAATAAAACTGCGAGTCTATGAGTTCAGAATCAATTGGTCTGGAATCGAGTATTCTCGCAGTGCGAGAATACTCGATTCCAGACCAATTGATTCTGAACTCATCCAGCATGCAGAGTAACGGTATTGCAGACTATGGAAGCACGAATGTCGCCGTCGCGCCGGTTTCAAGGTTTGAGATTCCTCTCGACTCGATACCAGAGGGATGATTCGGCTCGAGATTCGGCTCGAAGTTTTATCCCCGGCTCGCAGGTCCCTACAAATAGGGCTGCACGATATTCAAAACTGAACACCGGTATCGGTATTCAAAAAAATACCACTCGGGGCATCACAGTCGGAACGAATTAGCATGTCTTGATGATGCGGTTCGAAAAATCTTTCCCCAACGCAGACGATATCAAAATTTATTATTTTAAAAATTAGTTTATCAGATTTTCCCCAAAGATTTCAACAAAACTATATCATGTGACCCCTCATTGGAACGAGCTCAACGAGCTTGTTCCAATGAGGGGTCAAATGATATAGTTTTGTTGAAATTTTTTAAAATTATTTTTTCAATTGCTAAATTTGTATATTACGAGGGCAGAAGCGGACGATTCCTCGGATAAAGGGATAATATTATTCATTCGGTGATACAGTTAAAAAACTCGAGACATCTTGAAAATTAAATTGTGGGCAAATAAATAATGACGATAAACCGATATTTTTGTATTTACACCGGTATTCAATCGATATTGGTTTGAATACCGGTAGATATCGGTTTATCGATATACCGTGCAGCCCTACCACCAATATTACCACAAACACAAACCTGGCCCAAAGAAGAGTGCTAGCGAGATAAGTGGCCAAGAGATATCACACCACCTCATCTGTCACCTCCATGATTGAAGATCTTACATGGAAAACTCTCGAAGACCGAATGAGAATATCCAGAGTCACGATGATAATAATAACAATAATAATAAATACAGTTTAGAGCCATGTATCCACATAAAGTGCTCTCAGGCTTTACAAAGTGAAAAAAAAATACATACATACATAAAACGCATACTTAGTGAAATATGTCTTTGATAAACAATATGAATTCATTCAAAGGGGACTGGTCGTGGAAATGCATTTTGAAAAAGATAAGTTTTGAGACACTTTTTGAATGACGTGTATGTAAGTGGTGACTTCATGTGATCAGGCAAGGTGTTCAAGAGAAAAAGGGCCAGCGACCGAAAGGCGCAATCGCCTGCCGTTATAAGATTACCAGGATTAACAGTTTATTGGAAGAGGATGATCTCAGAGATCTTGAAGGTTTATAACGCTGGAGTAGGTTACAAAGATACATTGGGGCCAACCCATTAAAACATTTGTAAACTAAAACAAGAATTTTGAATATGATACGCTGTTCAACAGGAAGCCAGTGTAGATGGTATAACAAGGGTGTAATGTAACATGATTTTCTTCTTAGAATGATCCTCGCTGCGCAGTTTTGAACAAGTTGGAGCTTCTGCAGTAGGAAGTGTTTACAGCCATACATCAGAGAGTTACAGTAGTCCAAGCGGCTGGTAACAAATGCATGGACAAAATGTATGATATGCATAGTCGTTAACGGCCAAGTACATACAATACGTGGAGAGTGGATTGTAACTAAACCACCCATGGAGTGGAGTGATCACCCAAAGTATCACTTTCAAATTCTGTACATATGGACAGAAAACGTAAGCAATGTTTCAGCCAATGGACCTCCATTGTACTGAAATAATTTCGCCATTAAGGTGCTATAAAAGTTAGGGAAAACAATTTACTATGTAATTCCCAAATTTGAAATTCCAAATAATTTTGTGGTGCAGTACAGAACACGATCACTTAACCCGATTGCCCACGTGGGGGCACGGTGGCGCTATTACTAAGGTGTAATGTCGGTGGTGCATCTGTCTTCCTTGTGTGGAGTTAGTACGTTCAGGACTCTGACAGTTGCGCGGTGGTTCTATCCGGGTACTCCGGGTTCCTCCACCCGTAAAACTGTCCGACCCGAGATGACCCTGGATGTCGAAAGTGTCGTTAAACTCAAATAAATAAATAAATAAATAAATAGAACACGAAAAATATATATGTGCAGCTCATTTACTTAAGATAGCAGGCATTCACAGTTGGCAGTTCCTGGAAGTCTGCTACCGTATTCGAATCGGCACTGATAATACAATAATATTTCACGAGAACAACTCGTGGCCAAATGTGCTTCAGGTACTCAAAAACAAAGCTAGGAATTCAAAATACTTTGGAATGCAGCGGCAGGGCCGTGTGGAGGAAACTGCAAAAGCCGTTTCCGCGTTTTATTGAAAAAGGAAGCCATTATGGTTTGTTGTTGTCACCTGATACCCGGTTACTCCCCAATTGTTAATGGAACTCAGTTTCGTATTTCTAGGAAAGTCGCCAAGTGTCGCAATACCTTGGAAGTAATACTCTAACAGCGTTGTTTTCTGATGATGACAGTCCGTAATGTTGAGGCGATCGGTCTCGTAATGTCCTTTTCGAAGGCAGTGAAATTGAGTGAATATGGCGTGACGGTGCTAAATATTTAAATTAGAGTTACACGCCTTGAAAAGCTGCACTCAGAAATGAAGCAACCACCAAAACTAAAGAGCTTTGATAAAAACATACTGTATTAAAAAACCTTTGAAGTATTGTGCTGAATATTCCAGAGACCAAAAGAGGAGGAATTTGATGAATTTTGAAACCCCAAAATACAATTTGCTTGGTGTGTTTTTGTAACTGCGTTGTGTCCTTGGGCAAGGCACTTAATCCCGATTGCCTACGTGGGGGCGGCACGGTGGCGTTGTGTACTACTGGGGCGTACTGCTCGTCGATGATGCACCTGCCTTCAACCAGTGCTAACTCTACTTGTGTGGAGTTAATACGTTGGGTAGTCTGACAGTTGCTCAGTGGTTCTATCCGGGTACTCCGGCTTCCTCCACCCGTAAAACTGCCCGACACGATGTGACCCTGGCTGTCGAAAGTGTCTCTAAACTCCGATAAATAAATAATAAATTCACTTAATACCAGGCCTGGCATTTTCAGGAGAGCGATTTATTCGCTCGCCTACTGCTCGCTTTAAAAAAAATTAAGGAAGGCGAAAACTAGCTCTCCTGGCCTTAGAAAATAATGATTACCATAACAGCCTATTCATAAATTAAAACCCACATCTTTTCAGATCTGTGCCATGTTAGTGGTCTCTGTAAGACGGCCATACTGCCCCGCACACACCCCAGGCCTTGCCAAGGCCCGGAGGTGTGGGAGGGGCAATGTGGTCATCTCACGGAGACTACCTTGATAGCAGCACCAAATAAAATGTACAAAGCCAACTAGGCAGAATTCATTAATAGTAAAACTTCATTTTGCCACTTTTAGCTTTTGTAAGCTTGAGGAAAGGGGGCTAATCGTTCCCCTAGGCCATGCAAGGGGAGCGACTTTTAGCCCTCCTGCATTTTTAAGAATGCCAGGCCTGTAATACCGTAGTTATACGCGGATCAGAGTGCAACATTTCAACTAATTCCACCAGTCTGTTGAGCTTGAAACTTAGTGCTTGCATACTAGACACACGTCACACGTGCACTGAGTCGCAGAATGTTTCAAGTGCAAAACCGTGTCAACCCCTGTCACCTTTTCTATTTATAGGCCATTGTTTCTATCGTAACTTTCGAAAGAGTATCGCACCAGAGATAACATTTTCGTGAGCGCGAATGCCATGGCGTGTTATTTATTTATTTATTTATTTATTGAGGTTTAAGGTCACATATTTATGTACAATGGCTAATCATGACCGTGACAGTTTTACGGGTGGAGGAAGCCGGAGTACCCGGAGAGAACCACCGAGCAACGACGAGCAGTTGCCAGCTCCCCAACATCGTAACTCCGCACTGCAGCACAGGCAGGGTTAGATTGGTTGAAGACATGCGCACCATCGACGTGCAGTACGCCTTAGTACACGGCGTCATCGTGTCACCACATGGGCAATGGGGGTGAAGTGTCTTGCCCAAGGACACAACGCGGTTGCCGCAGGTGGGAATCGAAACGAGGACCTCTCGGCTTGCAGCCTGCACCTCTACCTACTGAGCCACCGCCCCCCCCCCCCCCCCCTGGCGTGTTATTAAAAAAGCTATAGCAAGACCGTGCCGTGGTTTGGAGTTTCTCTGCTTTCAATGACACTGTACGTTGACCCATATACGTTTCAACTTCCAGATCCTGTTGAAACTCCCCACACTTAATATATAATCTCCCAATTAGGCCTATGTCTTCATGTCAGTGGCGTAGGGGATGGGCCCGCATTTGGGGGGGGGCGGATAGAAGAGGGCGGGGCCTTCTTGAAGGACGTCCCAACGCTGGAAGAAAGAGGGGAAGGGAGAGAAAGAGCGAGACTGTGTACCAATTACACATAATTTCCAACTCTCAGTCACTTCCACAAGACGTACTCTTTGTAGTCTATGTATTATTCTTTTAAAACCCTTTATCTAACGTAACGACCAAAACCGGCCAGCGCTATTCTCAAAAATCGCCAATTCATTTTCATTATTTTTTTCATTTTTTGTCTCAAAAACATAGATTATGACCCCACGTTGGAACGAGCTCGTCGAGCTCGTTCCAACGAGGGGTCATAACCTATGTTTTTGAGACAAAAAATGAAAAAAATTAATTATTCAAGAATTATTTTTCCAAGTGTCGTCTGCTTTTCAGGTTAGGTAAAGGGTTAAGTGAACGCTACATCATTGTAACTGATAGGGGTGAGAAATCAACAATATACATACATGTTGCCTCTCAAGTCACACATGTTGGGCGTGCATGTGTGTGTATCGATTGGATGGTGGGGTTGAAACTTAAAACATGTAATAAAAACATCTACAGACTCGTACTTTTAGAATCGATCCTATAGGCTATACCTTCATTTAGTTTATGGCGTATTATGTACTACGTGGAATCCTGTATGCTGTGCACGGTAACAACACTAAATTTGCTCCCGTTTTAAAGGCAACCACCATTCATTATGAAAGGGCCCCGTCTCTATCTCGCGGGGGGAGGGGGAGGGGAGGGCACAAGATTTTCATGCAGTTCGTTATTTATAACCCGATGGCAGAATTGAGGGGTTTGAATATTCTGTTAAAAAGTAATTTTCACCATTCAACAAACAAGACGATTTTGAATTTTCACCCCCCAAGATCACCCAAATTCTTCAGCTGATTTATTTATTTACTGGATTTAACGACACTTTCGATAGCCAGGGTCACCTCGTGCCGGATTGTTTTACGGGTAGAGAAAGTTGGAGTATCCGGATAATACCACCGAGCAACGGTGAGCAGTTGTCGACTCCTCAACACACAAACTCCACATAAGCAGGGTAAGCATTGGCTGAAGAGTGCACCATCGACGTGCAATACGCCTCAATGTACAGCGCCACCGTGCCGCCACGTGGGCAATCGGGATTAAGTGTCTTGCCCAAGGACACAGTTACCCCTGGTGGGGATCGAACCTTGGACATTTCAGTTTGAAGTTCAATGCCTTAACCAATGAGCCACCGTGCCCCCAATCCTGGCCATAATTTCCTATACTTGGAAATTCGGAGGATAAGTCATGAGTAGTTGAAAAATCCATCTATCTGGATTTTAGAGCTTCTTTGGCGATGCTGACGTCTTCTTTACTTCCAAAAATTCCAACTCGGTTTCAAATCGGTAAAAATTCTAACCGTTACTATTTACAACTACAGCGCACGCAATATCGAGCTTCATAAGTATGCATGATGTCAATCGGTACGAGATTTCTATAGTACATTTACTTATCGCAATAAAAAAAAATCCTCGAAATGCACATAAAGAAAATCACATCATGTAAAATCGTTATCCCAAGTTAATTCGATCATTCACAGTTACAAAATGATGAAACATCGAAAATTGATCATTCCTGCATAAGATCTGATTTAATGTTAGGACAATGTGAATTGTTCAAAGTTCTACGCTTTAGCATTTGTTTAGCACATATTCAATTCCCAGAAGATTACCAAATAATAATAATAACCTGATAATTCTATCATAAATGTGTTGGCATTTTAGTTACTAGAATCAAGTTTATGTCCCCTTTCATGGCTTCATTTTTCAGATCTTTCTCGGTAGTGAATTTCCAACTAAGGGGAGGGAGCGAGAGGCGGGTTTCCCCCTCCAGGTTCATCCCCCTAGTTGGAAATTCACTAACCTACCCCCCTCCCAATCGGAAACCTCTAGCCACGTCCCTGCCTCGGTAATAGGAAAAATATATACCAGGACAAGAATTACAACAGATTGTCACCAACTTAACTGGATATATACTACTCAAAGTTTGCTAAGCACCACATATTTGACACATCATTGTGAAATTTTCTTGTGACATATTTGCGATATGTTTGGTGGATATGATTGAGGAATGTATTGAGATGGTCCCCAGTGTTTACATTAGCTCTCTCGACGGGCAGACTTTTCGTGACAGTAATGGAAAGCATGTACCCCTTGATTTTCATGATGTTTTCGTGTACTGTCTACATGTACATGACACGTGTAGGATATTTCAACACAGACCCTTGTGATTTAATGATTGAATATGGCGAATGCAAATGTAAGAAGGCATTTGTCTGAAGCAGACATGTGGCGGGCTGTTGTGATGGTGGAGCAAGGGGCTACCCATCGTCAGGTTGGTGAAGTCCTTGGTGTGCACCATACGCTGATCACCAGAGCCTGAGCAAGATTTCAGCAGTATGGCACACCAGTAAGACGACATGGTGGTGGCAGCAGAGACAGGGCAACATCTGCAGCTGAAGACCGATTTTTGATCATTCAGGCCCGTATGAACCGCCTTGTAACAGCAACCCAGCTTCGCAGTGACCTTCAGAATGTATCCGGGGTAAATGTTTCGACGCAGACTATCTGGGAAAGGTCGCACGAAGGTGGTCTCCGATCGAGAAGACCATGTATTCGCATTCCGCTGTCCCAGAATCACCGCCAGACACGATATGAATGGGCCATGGACCATGTTGGATGTACCAGAGAAGACTGGCGACCTGCCCTTTTTACAGATGAGTCAAGGTACTGACTCGACTACACAGATACGCGTTCTTGGGTATGGAGAAGTCCAGGAGAGTGATTCCATGCAGCCAACATTGCTGGACATGACCGCTATGGTGGAGGGTCAATAATGGTCAGGGGCGGCATCAGCTGGGCTGGACATTCAGAGCTCTGTGTCCTTGGCCGTGGTACATTGACTGCGCAGCGGTATATTGATGACATCCTGGATGCCCATGTCAGATTGTATGCAGGTGCAGTGGGTGATAGATTCATTCTGATGGACGATAATGCCCGTCCTCATGTTGCCTATGCTGTCCGGGAGTACCGACAGGGGGAGAGGATTGAGCGTATGGACTGGCCAGAAAGATCTCCTGACCTCAATCCAATCGAACATGTCTGGAATGAGTTGCAGCTTGCAATTTCAGCCCGTCCAGTCAAGCCAAGAAGTGTCCAGGAGCTTGGTGCCAAGATGGCCCAAGAATGGAACAACATCCCACAGAAGACCACCAGGAACCTGATTGTGAGCATGGAAGGCGTTGTCAAGCTGTAATTAACAGTAATGGGTCTCATTCTCGATATTACCAGTTCGCTCCGTCAACATTTTGGCAAATTTGAAAAAAATTCCTCTTTTACCAATAATATCCATTTTCTATGGTTATCGTATTCAAAAGCTAAAAGATAATGTCAAACACAAATAAAATCTTAATTTCTGTACTTAAATCATTAAAGATATAATTAAATATAAAATATATACACTTTTCATAACAATATTTCAACTAAAACGTAAAACAGGAAGTTGGATATACTTGGTGCTTAGCAAACTTTGAGTAGTATATGTTGACTGAATAACCCTGCTAACTGAATATTACTTCCAAACACAAAAAAACCCATTTACCATACCTTCAGAACAAATCTGACCTGTTAACTGCATATGGTCTTCTTATTGAGCTACAGAGTAAACTCATGTTAATTGTATAAAAAAATCCTGTAGTACATGTTTTTTAAGAAATTTCCTTCGCAATCAGTAACAATTACCGAATTCCTTTTGTTTGTACATCCAGACCAATTTGGCCTCAGTTTATCTAAATAAGGCAATAATTCTACAGACGTTTAGGCTAATCTAATGGGCCTACATCTTGTTTGACAGCGCTCCGTGAGCTCTGTCAAACAAGATATTATATTGAATAAAGTGCTCATTTTATCTCTTGAAGTCAGAAAAGTGACCAAATTCCTGTTAATTGAATGTATAATTTTCCTTGCCAAAGTGGCTACCGGTATTGAATTAACAGCAGTAGTATGTCGGGTACATTTGAGGACCCATTGGCAGGACCCCGGTGCAGGACCCCGGAAGTGACGTCATGTCACGTGACGTAGTGGCGCCATGTTGTGTTGTCATGGTAACCCACGTGAGCGGCCATCTTGTGACGTCATCTCCATAGTGGTACATGGTGTGAGTGCGCATGCGCAGCGCGTGTTGTTAGGGTGATACGTGTTTCTGTCGTCCATTTTGTATACTGGAGGCCGCCATCTTGGTTTCTATGGTAGCACGTGATTGCTATGTTACCAATGGCTTCTAACAAGACAGGGGTATGTTCGGGGGGGGGGTGTTCCTTTGTAGAAGGGTAAATCTTATTACCACAAACAACCCGACAATCCCCCCAAATCACCAAAATCTACCCAAAATCACCGAAATTGACTTTATTTGATACGGATTTCCTATGTTATTGGTTTTATTGACTTAGCACGTAGTGCTATAGTACGGACTCGGCTAAGAATCTCAATTACGGAATGCTTTATATGTATACAGGGGAAATCTGATTCAACCTTGATCAATGTTATAGTCGAGACTGAGATAGGAATAGCTAGGAAGTAATGGATGAGATATGGGACAGAATAACAGACTGGTACAAGGCCGCAATGGAACAAGACTACAACAAGTTGTAGAAGCTAATGATAGGACAGATAGACCATACTCCTGTAGTGGACTTGGAGCTTTGGCGACAAGATGGAAACGGAATCCCATTTGTGGAATCCCTTTTTCGAAAACGCCTGTGGCTATGGAATCCCTTTTTCTGAAATGAGTCGTCGAGTCGTTCGAGGGGTCACTCGATCGAGCAATTGCTCGTTGGCTCATTTGCTCGATGGGATTCGAGTCATTCGAGCAATAGTTGCGAGTCACTCGACATAAGACGGAATCCCACTTTTGGAATCCCATTTGTGGAATCCCTTTTTTGAAAACGCCTATGGCTATGGAATCCCTTTTTTCTGAAATGAGTCTAAGAGTCGTTCGAGGAGTCACTCGAACGAGCAATTACTCGATAGCTCATTTGCTCGATGAGCTTCGAGTCGATCGAGCAATTGCTCATGGAGCAATTACTCTCTTGCTCTTTAGCTTATAAGGGATATTTGGGATAGGTATGCCTTGTGATATAGGTAATAGTATCCTCAGAAAAGTATCCTATAAAAGGTATCCTCAAATAATACAATGCCGGGCCATAGGTATCCTCAAATACTGAAATGAGTCGAAGAGTCGTTCGAGGAGTCACTCGAACGAGCAATTACTCGATAGCTCATTTGCTCGACGGACTTCGAGTCATTCGAGCAATATGCCGAGTCACTCGATCGAGCAATTGCTCGAAGGCTCATTTGCTCGATGAGCTTCGAGTCGTTCGAGCAATGACTTATCAGTAACTGCTCGATAGATTATTGGCTTTGGGAATGATATTGGCTTTGGGAATGATATTGGCTTTTGTTGTACAGAAGGGAGATAACTCTGCATACAGGTTATGGGAAATCAAGCAATCTAATTGGTTAGTTATAATTTATATAAATGATCTAGATAAATGAAACAACAAGAGTACTTGGAATAGGGTCAGAACTAACAAGAATAGACTAGAATAGCTAAATATAGTAATAATAAGCAAATCTGTTCCAAATAATAGGCTCTTCTACGCTACTGGAGTATACTCCAGGATAAAGGAACATGGTCAGGTAGACGAAAAGTATTGCATATATAGATAGAAGCAGAGAATTCTGGGTAATGACCAAAGGAACGTGTCTTTTAATGGGAAAAACGTCGTGGGATAGGGATCCAAAAAGGAATTCTGGGGGAATTCTAAGCCAGAAAATTACTCCTGTTCAATCGAACGCACCCCTTATACACCCTTAATACTATAGCACTACGTGCTAAGTCAATAAAACCAATAACATGGGAAATCCGTATCAAATAAAGTCAATTTCGGTGATTTTGGTGATTTGGGGGGATTGTCGGGTTGTTTGTGGTAATAAGATTTACCCTTCTACAAAGGAACACACCCCCGAACATACCCCTGTCTTGTTAGAAGCCATTGGTAACATAGCAATCACGTGCTACCATAGAAACCAAGATGGCGGCCTCCAGTATACAAAATGGACGACGGAAACACGTATCACCCTAACAACACGCGCTGCGCATGCGAACTCACACCATGTATCACTATGGAGATGACGTCACAAGATGGCCGCTCACGCGGGTTACCATGACAACACAACATGGCGCCACTATGTCACGTGACATGACGTCACTTCCGGGGTCCTGCCAATGGGTCCTCAAATGTACCTGACATACTACTAACAGCCAATAACAGGGTGTCACTGTATCTTGTGTTAAAACGGTTACATGTGGGGAATTTCCTTTCCGGTTTACCATTCAGTTTTGTATTGTGAAGGCTGTAACTATTGAAAAATTCTGTACAGATGTACATGTACTATACGTCGGCTCAGTCATATTTCCCAATTATTTGGAACATATCTAACTGCTTTTATCAATGTCTTATTCGCTACAAATATAATTCCCATTGATAAATAGAGATTATTAACATTACGTGGATGTACAAAATATGTATCCGAGTCGAGCTCCGGGTTCTAAGGGCAGATCACGACGAGTCGAAGACGAGTCGTGATCTACCCTTAGAACCCGGAGCGAGACTCGGATACATGTTTTGTACATCCACATAATGTAATAATCATTTTATCTTACAATATACTGGGGATAAGTCAAGAATGTAGACGAATATATAACGAACTATTTATTCGTACGGATGAACAGAAAGAAAAAAAATTGAACTCACGTGAAAGGAACGTGCTCGTATCCGACCCCCTGATACAATCATCTGTATCAGAGGGTCGGATACACGACAGTTGCGGAGTTAATACAGACAAAATACATGTTGCTTGTAAGATAAAATACTGTATTTTAAACGAATACCAACTCACCCCATATCGATCTCGTTCCAAAGTGACTTCGACCCGACTTGGTGACTTCGATCCACTTTTGGTGGTCTCGACCCGAAGTGAATTTCTCCCGATTTTGGTGATCGCGACGCACTTTTTTACTCCCGGGTGTGCGGATATTTCCCGGGAGTAATTTCCACATATCCATTGCTGGTGAACCGAGGGTTTTAGCGCGCCGAAAACGCGTAGGGATGGTGTGAGGGTAAATTAACCCCTTTCGAACCCTTTAGGAGTACAATGGTATTTTCCACATCCAACAGCCGCACAGAAGGAGAAACAAAGGAACCAGAAAAAATTGTTTTAGTTTGAACGAGCCAACAGTGTAAATATTACCTTTGAATAAAATATGTGTGATTATTATATACTTGTACCAGAAATTGTCACATTTCACCGTTCACTTCTGTATTTTTTATGATGATAGTTTTTTATGATATTCTATGTCTCGCTTCAAGCTATAGCATGAATTGAAATCAAGTTATAAAATGTCACACACACAAAAAAACACCCAAAACTATCATCAAATGAAAAAAAAATCATTGAGTGATTAGTGACCTAGGGGGCCTACTTGACGTATCAAAAATATACATCGAGTTACTTTATTGATGATTGCCATCTTTCATTGTCCAATTCATGGCATGAATGAAAGCACTTATCGTCCACCGTCAAGGTGGTTACTCGTGTCCTGTTGAGAATAGTTCCCTATATCGCCATGTACAAAAAAAATGTCAGTGGGCCAAATGTGGATCTAAGTTACCAAATCGGGTCAAAGTCACCAAATCGGGTCGAAGTCACTTTGGGGCGGGAGAGACATTGGTCGAGGTCACTGGATACCTTTTAACTCTTTACACAACGCAACGTTCAAAACCGGCCAGCGCTATTCACAAAAATTGCCAATTAATTTTAATTATTTTTTTCATTTTTTTTTATTTTGTCTCAAGAACATAGGATAACCTTTCTTTGGAACGAGCTCGTCGAGCTCGTTCCACTGAGGGGTCATAACCTATGTTTTTGAGACAAAAAAACGGTTATTCAAGAATTCTGTTTGCAAGTGTCGTCTGCTTTTCATGTAAGATAAAGGGTTAAACATACAATAGATACACACCACCTAAGACTGGTAGGGATGCCCGACCGGCGACCACCTGGGGTCCTCAACAGGTCATGGTCATAAAAATCATTTGTTATTAGTTACATGTACTCTATCCCTGGATGTAGAATTATGCCGAGGTACTGAGACGGGCATTAATTTTGTTGCACTTTCTAATCTGTTTATTTTTGTTGAGCAAGCAAGAGATTTTGCCCAACTGAGTACTCCAAAGCGTGTGTATATTTTCGTCGAGCAAGGACATTTGCCCAACTTGGGATTTCATAATTTCTTGCCCTCCCACTATACCTGACGAAACGCAAGATCGGGATTTTTTCGGGGGTGTGGGGTGGCGAGGGGAATAACCCCCCCCCCCCCCCTCCCAAACACACACACCAAAAAAAAAAAAAATTAAAAAAAAAAAAGATAATTAAAGATTACGCCCTTGATAACAACTCCATTACCGATTAACGACCGGTTGCTTGGGAATCGAGAATATACATATTCTACATGTACATGTGGGATGATAGAACAGGGACGGATCCAGAATTTTTGCGGAGACACCTGTTTTCACTTGAGGATGTCCCGAAATAAATTGAGATGTCTTAATACAGTTAAAACTAGAAGTTCTGTCATGAAATGCGTACAAATAGCACGTCATTATGTGCGTTAATCTGCGCGTTATGACCATATTAAGGCTATCAAATTCTGTACATATATCCTGTGCACAAGCAATGTTTCAGCCAATGGACCTCCGGGTAACCCGGAGGTCCATTGGTAGAAACATTGCCTGTGTTTGCTATGAGTAACCAGAAGAACCTGCCATGCTTTGGGTGCCATTCGATATGGCAATTGCGCGCAATTCCTTCGAGCAATTAAGCCTAGATAAGCGCACAGTTCGTGACAGGAGTTAACTGTACATATGATTAGACCAGTGCATGTGTCTTGAAGTGCTTTTTAAAACTGCATGTGTATAGATTTTTACTAAATATTGGAAATAATTGATTCAAACTGGTACATTTCAAAACTGAATGATACTTTCCTGTTGGAATTTGGGGGCATATGGGCTCCAGAGTTTGTGTGGCCAATACTGGCCATACCTGTAACAGGTATCAAATCAGCTCTAAATCCATCCCTGTGGTACGCCGTAATTACGGGTATGTGTATGTACATCTCGATAGGAACTCAAGATATTTTGTATTCATTTGTGGACTCAGAACATAACTTATGAAAATCTTGCATTTACATGTACGTGTAAAATACCTGGACATGACACAATGTCACAATGTAACTTACGCAAACCTCGCATAGAACATCCAGGCCTGAGTATTATACAGTAGATACCATGGCTTAAAATGTTTGTGAGAGTCCGAATGGATTCTCGCAAGGAAAACAGTGAAAATCAACTTTGATTTCACAAATATTAACTTGATTCTCATCCAAGATTCTAAAAGGGTCCTTAACTCTAAACGTGCCGAGTATTTTAAAGATATTTTCCATCAAGTCATGGCTGCTATGAAGCAGCCATGGCTTGATTTGATGAACAAATCACCTAGATTTAATTCAGTGAACCATTGTGAAAAAAAAATCCATTCAATTTACAGGAGCGAAAATTGATTAAATGTCCTCAAATTCTGCTTACAGTTAAAACTAGAAGTCCTGAAATGCGCACAAATAGCACGTCGATCTGCGCGTTAATCAAAGCATTGTGGCCATAGTAAGGCTATCAAATTCTGTACATATGGCCTGTGCACTAGCAATGTTTCAGCAAATGGACCTCCGGGTAACCTAGAGGTCTATTGGCAGAAACATTTCCCGTGTTTGCTATGAGTAACCAGGAGAACCTGTCATGCTTTGGATGCCATTCGATGTGGCAATTGCGCGCTATCTCTATGCGCAATTAAGCCTAGATAAGTGCAGTTCGTGACAGGACTTCTAGTTTTAACTGTATTTCATTGCTAAGAGAAATCTGCCAGCAGCATGCAACGAGTTAAAGATCTGGAGAATTCTGCTTATTTTTTGCTTGCTTAGAATAATTATAACACTTTGACTTAGCAATGGTATCTTTTGAAGTCTTGGTTGCCTAAACAGCCAAGACTTCAAAAGAAACCACCGCCAAGGGACTGTAAGTTACATCAGCAAGACCACCAAAGCTTATGTATTGGAATATCTATTCTATATTCTATACAGACAGCCAAGACTTCAATAGAAACCACTGCCAAGGGACTGTACTCTTCAGTGCCTAATAATCATACATGCATGATTATTCTTTTTTGAACAAAATTCCCGCCTGTATAATCCTTAATTGGCTCTGTATGATTATTAATTTTTAGCAATCGAATGTGCAGAACGGTCGCTTATCTCAAGAAGTTCACCAAAACAAACTAGTAAGGTACATGTTACGTACAAGCAAACACAGGATGCAATGGAAATGCCAATTGGTAGAGAGCTGGAATCATATATTTGGGCTTTATTCCGAAGTACTGCTAAAATAACTTTAAGACCTAGTACCCAGTGGATGTGCTTCATACCATCACTGAAACAAAATTAATTAGTCTATACAGTTTTGCCTTGGAGCAATTTATAAATTGCAACAAGTCAAATCCATGAGAAAATTATATTAACCGAAAGTAACTTAGCCCTTCACCACTTCAAGAGCATCGGACTTCTGTGTTATAAAAATGGCTCTGAGCATAGTGGCTGGCTCACATCTTGGAATTTTCCAGCCTATACTATTATTCGACCCTATACTATTATTAATTTTCAGGAAATTTTCTACCCTGTACTATTATTTTGCCCTGTACTATTATTAGGCACTCGAGAGTAACTTCAATCAGAAACACCACTAAAAGCTTGTGTATTGGAACATGTATTCTATACAGACAGCCAAGACTTCAATACAAACCACTGCCAAGGGACTGTAACTTCCATCAGTAAGACCCCCAAAAGCTTGTGTATTGGAACATGTATTCTATACAGACAGCCAAGTCTCCAATAGAAGCCACTACCAAGGGACTGTAACTTCCATCAGTAAGACCACCAAAAGCTTGTGTATTGGAACATGTATTCTATACAGACAGCCAAGACTCCAATACAAACCACAGCCAAGGGACTGTAACTTCAATCAGAATTTCAGAAAGACCACCAAAAGCTTGTGCATTGGAACATGTATTCTATACAGACAGCCAAGATTTCAATACAAACCACTTCCAAGGGACTGTAACTTCAATCAGAAAGACCATGCACCAAAAGCTTGTGTATTGGAACATGTATTCTATACAGGCAGCCAAGACTCCAATACAAACCACAGCCAAGGGACTGTAACTTCCATCAGTAAGACCACCAAAAGCTTGTGTATTGGAACATGTATTCTATACAGGCAGCCAAGACACCAATAGAAGCCACTACCAAGGGACTGTAACTTCTATCAGTAAGACCACTAAAAGCTTGTCTATTGGAACATGTATTCTATGCAGACTGTCAAGAGTTCAATACAAACCACAGCCAAGGGACCGTAACTTCCATCAGTAAGACCACCAAAACCCTGTGTATTGGAACATGTATCAGAACGTTTTTCATCCAGCTCGAGCTCTGTTTGTGTACAACACATACCTAATTTAAAAGGTCTAAGAATGTGATTGTGAAAAATTGCTACAAGGTTTAAAAAAATTTCCATTCGCCTATAAATACGCATCAAAACTGAAGATTTCGAGGGCAAAATATGACTTTATTGTGTACCGAGTTTCAAGTGAGGCGTACAATTATTATTCATATTATTACAGACAACTCTGTATCGAGCTACATGTAGCTCAGCTGTAGGCCCAAGAACGCAAACAACTTACTGGAGGCCCATTGGCTGAAACATTGCATGTGCACAGTCCATATGTACAGAATTTGGTAGCCTTATTACTATGGTCATAATGAGTAGATTAATGCGCAGATCGACATGCTATTAGTATTTGTGTGCATTTCATGGCAGGACTTCAGGTTTTAACTGTAGAAATAATTGAGAAGGGCAATTTTTTGCACCCTTTGTTTTTCTGGAATGCCAAACCTATTTGGGACTGCCTTTAAAATCTATTCTCATTTGTCAATGTTGCACTGATTCGCAATAATTCATGACCCAATCTGTGTCACATTTCGATACATTTTGAATGTCACATAAGAACTGAATGCAACATTTTGAATAAAGAGAAGATGTGTGTGCCAATTTTTCCATTATGTAGCTGACTGAAGTACATTTTTTCAGTCACAATAGTAATACCTTGAACTTGAAGTGAATATAAACAAAATATCATACGAGTACATGTATTCTATGCATTGAAAATTCCAGATGCATTTGCACTCCCAAGCAATCTGAAGAGAGCAATACAGTTAAAACTAGAAGTCCTGTCATGAATTGCGCGCTTATCTTGCCACAATTTTGCGTTGGACTTGCGCGAAATTTCCCCATTGAAAAGCAACCAAAGCACGACAGAGTCTTGTGAAAACACGAGCAATGTTTCAGCCAATGGACCTCCGGGTTTAACCCGGAGGTCCATTGGCTGAAACACTGCTTGCGTATAGGCCACGTAGAAAATTTGATAGCTTTACTATGGGACATAATGCGCAGATCAACGCACAGAGAAGCGTGCTATTTGCGCGCATTTCATGACAGGACTTCTAGTTTTAACTGTAGTTTTGCGCTCCTTAATTTTCAAAACTGCGAGCCTGGCAGTGCCAGGCCTGGAACTGGTTGTACAGTTAAAACTAGAAGTCCTATCATGAAATGCGCACAAATAGCATGTCGAACTGCGCGTTAATCTACGCGTTATGACCACAGTAAGGCTATCAAATTCTGTACATATGACCTGTGCACAAGCAGTGTTTCGGCCAATGGACAGAAACATTGGCAGAAACATTGCCTGCATTTGCTATGAGTAACCAGGATGCCATTCGATATGACAATTGCGCGCAATTCCTACGCGCAATTAAGCCTAGACATCAATTCTAAAATAAGAACTGAAAATTCATTCTCACATCAGGAGTTCAAGAGAATCAAATTGTGACAAATATTCTATAATATTAACAGGAGTATTCAATTATATAAGCAGGGATTTGCTCACTTTCCTGTATTATTGAGATAAACTGAGCATTCGTTCTATTATATTTTGTTTGACAGGGCTCGTGGAGTGGAGCTATGTCACACAAGATATAATAGATTAAATGCCGGTATTACAGTACGTGGAGAGTGTATTATCACTAAATCACCCGCAGAGTGGAGATTCCACCCAAGAAATAATTGCAAATTTGTTGCAAAGCATAACTAGCACAAGTAAAGTTTCAGCCAATGGACTTCTGGGTTAAACCTGGAGGTCCATTGGCTGAGAATGTAATTAAATGCAAAGGTGAAACATGTACATGTACACAGGCTTGGCATTTTCAGGAGTGATTTATTCGCTCGCCTACTGCTCGCCTCAAAAGAATTGAGGAGGGCGAAAAATGGCCCTCCTAGCCTTAGAACATAATGATTACCACAACTGCCTATTCCTAAAACCCACAGGTTTTTAAATCTCTGCTCTTTAGTGGTCTCTGCAATATGGCCACACTGCCCCTCCCACACATCCAGGCAGTTTTGAGGAGGCCAAAGATGATATCTGAAAGGCTGTTGTATGGGGTTTTTGCAGGCCTCCCCTAATTCTAACTAGGACACTCCAGTTGTTGCTCCCCCTCCCACTTCCCACTAGGGAAGTGGGAGGAGGGGCAATGACTGGGGGAGGGTGGGATGATGACTGGAGGGTCCTAGTTAAGACTAACCCCACCCCCATGTCCCTGGGAAAATTTTGCAAAATTTAGTGCCTAAGAGCGAATCTGTAATGTGTGTAGCCCCTATATTCAGGCCTGACATTCTTTAGGAATGCAGGGGTGCTGCACGCCTACTGTACGCCTAGAAAAATTTGAGAAGGACAATTTTTTGCACCCCTTGATTTTCTCGAATGCCGGACCTGTTTGGGGCTGCCTTTAAAATCTTCTGGAATGCCAGACCTGTTTGGGGCTGCCTTTAAAATCTATTGTCATTTCGTCTCCTGACTTCCAATGTGTTCTCTGTGCCTACTGTCACAGAGAACACATAGGAAATCAGGGGACGATTTGTCAATGTTGCAGTGATTCAAAATAATTCATGACCCTTTTTGTGTCGCATTTTGATAGATTTTGCGTGTAGAAGATTGTCACGTAAGAATTGAATGCAACATTTTAAATAATGAGAAGATGTGTGTGCCAATTTTTCCACTATGTAGCTGAATGTAGTACAATTTTTCAGTCAGAATATTAATACCTTGAAGTGAATATAACCAAAATAGCATACACAGTTTTTGCATTGAAGATTTCAGGTGCAATTGCACTCCCAAGCAATCTGAGGAGGGCAACTGTTTGGCACTCCTTGATTTTCTAGATTGCCAGGCCTGCCCCTCCCACTTCCCACTAGGGAGGAGGGACAATGACTGGGGAGGGGTGATGACTGGAGGGTACTAGTCAGGACTATCCCCCACCCCCATGTCCTCGGGAAAACTTGCAAAATTTAGTGCCTAAGAGCGAATCTGTAATGTGTGTACATGTAGCCCCTACAGTTAAAACTAGAAGTCCTGTCATGAAATGCGCACAAATAGCACATTGATATGCGCGTTAATGTACGCGTTATGCGGCAAGTAAAGCTATCAAATTCTGTACATATGGCCTGTGCACAAGCAATGTTTCAGCCAATGGACCTCCGGGTAACCCGGAGGTCCATTGGCAGAAATATTGCATGTGTTTGCTATGAGTAACCAGGAGAACCTGCCGTGCTTTGGATGCCATTCGATGTGGCAATTGCGCGCAATTCCAACGCGCAATTAAGCCTAGATAAGCACACTATTCGTGACAGGACTTCTAGTTTTAACTGTATATTGGGGCCCTGTGCTGTGTGAAACTTGCATTGGGCCAATAGCCACTGGTTTGGTAAGTTAGTATGAGTTTTATTCAAACTAGTAGAGGCAAAAAAACTTACAAGTCCATGCATGTGTATAATACTGATATAATGGTACACTGGAGGTAATGGATTATGACAGCTCACCTTGAAAATCTTGCTTTTCTTCAACAAAGCTTATTAACATTCCATATGGTGTTATTAACAATAGTATGATCAACATGTAATTCATTAACTGTGTAGGAGTATATACACCATTAGCCTTTCACCTACATTGTATCATACAATACATTCTATACTATTCATGTTGTTATCCCTTCACCAAACAAAATGACCTCCTGAACTGTGATCACTAAAAAGGCGGACAGAGAATTTCTACAGGATCGGAATCCAGTTGAAAATCTCTGAGAAAACCAAATCTATTGCATACCCATGGGGGCCATGTGGCACCCCTCTCATCCTCCACCCCCTCCCCCCAAAAAATAATAATAAATTGGCCCAAAGCAAGTTTCACATAACACAGAGCTCCAGATTAGTCTCCAATATAGGTCTACACATGCTATAAACAGGACTTCAGACTACCCCCAATTTCACACATGTTCCATTTACAGGTGTTCCCTTGTTGCACTCAAGAGACAAATTTATCAATTTTATTAACTTGGGTAAAACATCAGACATAAACCATTTAATTTTTATTTTTTCAAGTTTGCGTTGGTTATAAAAACAGAGCATGTGGCATCCAAAATGACCGTGCGGGAGGGCCTGAGAAACAGATTCTTAACTTTCTAAGGCCTATTTAAGAAATTTTATTGCAAGTGTCATCTTCTATTCGGTTTGAGTAAAGGAGTAATCCCTTACACTCTGATGTCAAAATGCAAAAATATCAATCTGCAAATTATTCCCATAATGCAATTGAGAATTTAACTAGTTCAATATTTGTTTGAGCTCTTGTCAAACAAGATTAAAATAGTTAGATGCTTGTTACCTTTTGGGGAAAATTACAGCTTGAAATTTTGATTTTTTGAGTTTTTGACAGTGTGAAGAGGTTTTACCCACTGAACACTGGTGGTATCTTCCATGCCAGTTAAATGGCAGAAATTCTCCATTATTTGGGGGTAGAGCAATTAATATTTTCAACGTGCAGCCTGAATATTAATTGTTCTGCCATACACGTTCACTTAGTTACAATCCTACTTAATGAAGTTATGATGTGACGTGTTCCAGAAAAGCGGCCTCTTGTGGTGAAAGTGTTAACCTTTTGAGACTTTAACCCTTTACCCAACGAATCGGCCGCATCCACCCACGTAATATGCAAATTCAGCAGTTGAAAAAATATTATTTTTCAAAAAATTTCAATAAAACCATATCATGTGACCCCTCGTTGGAACGAGCTCATCGAGCTCGTTCCAACGAGGGGGCGTATGATATGGTTTTGTTGCCATTTTTTTTTAAATTTTAAAAAATGATATTTAAAATAATAAATTTTGATATCGTCTGCATTGGGTAAAGGGTTAACTACCCTGGCATTCAAACGTCACTGGGAATCCAGTTTCTTCAACGTTTTTCAAAATGCGACGTCAAACGTCGGCAAGTACAAATAACAAGATATTTTTCACATTTGTGATTATCTGGTTGAGGGCTAGATTATTTTTGGTGGTCTGAATTTGTTATTCAAACCTTGTTTTATTACAAATTATTGATGAGAGCCCACAAACACTCTCCAATAATTTGTAATAAAACAAATTTATATAAAAAAATATTATTTGTGCTTGACTTAATATGAAATATAAGCAAGGGAAGTGTTGGTTTTCGCTATGGTATCCTCATTTTTTTTAAAGCCCTTATACAGTACGTGGAGAGTGTATTATCACGAAATCACCCACAGAGTGAAGATTCCACCCAAGCAATAATTGCAAATTTGTCGTAAAGCCTAACCAGCACAAGCAAAGTTCCAGCCAATGGACCTCCGGGTTAAACCCGGAGGTCCATTTGCTGAAACATTGCTTGTGTTTTTTGTCGATATGTACAAAATTTGAAAGGTATAGCTTGGGTGATAACTCCACTCCACGGGTGATTTAGTTACAATCCACTCTCCACGTACTGTAGTATCTTCTTGCACTCAACCAGTTTATAAGTCTTGACTGTGTAGGATTATATTAGTATTTTAAGCTGCGATAACATTTGATTCAATGGTTATGACTGAGCACTAGTCAGGAGAAAATAGGAATTGAGGTTAACACTTAAAAAAATCGAAAAATAATAACAAAACAAATGACCACAAAGTATCAAGGTGCTGTTTGATTTCGTACGTCATACGACGTACAAAAGTATCAACGCGCTGTTTGATTTCGTACGTCATAAGACGTACAAAAGTATCAAAGGGTTAAATAACATGAAAAGCAGATGACACCTCAACCCTTTACCTAACATGAAAGGCAGATGACACCTCAACCCTTTACCTCACATGAAAGGCAGATGACACCTCAACCCTTTACCTAACATGAAAGACAGATGACACCTCAACCCTTTACCTAACATGAAAGGCAGATGACACCTCAACCCTTTACCTAACATGAAAGACAGATGACACCTCAACCCTTTACCTAACATGAAAGACAGATGACACCTCAACCCTTTACCTAACATGAAAGGCAGATGACACCTCAACCCTTTACCTAACATGAAAGGCACATGACACCTCAACCCTTTACCTAACATGAAAGGCAGATGACACCTCAACCCTTTACCTAACATGAAAGGCACATGACACCTCAACCCTTTACCTAACATGAAAGACAGATGACACCTCAACCCTTTACCTAACATGAAAGGCAGATGACACCTCAACCCTTTACCTAAAATGAAAGGCACATGACACCTCAACCCTTTACCTAACATGAAAGGCAGATGACACCTCAACCCTTTACCTAACATGAAAGGCAGATGACACCTCAACCCTTTACCTAACATGAAAGGCAGATGACACCTCAACCCTTTACCTAACATGAAAGGCAGATGACACCTCAACCCTTTACCTAACATGAAAGGCAGATGACACCTCAACCCTTTACCTAACATGAAAAGCAGATGACACCTCAACCCTTTACCTAACATGAAAGGCAGATGACACCTCAACCCTTTACCTAACATGAAAGGCAGATGACACCTCAACCCTTTACCTAACATGAAAGGCAGATGACACCTCAACCCTTTACCTAACATGAAAGGCAGATGACACCTCAACCCTTTACCTAACATGAAAGGCAGATGACACTTGCAAACAAAATTACTGAACTACTTTTTTTTACATTTTTTTGTATCAAAAACATTGCTTATGACCCCTCATTGGAATGACCTCATTCCAATGAGGGGTCATAAGCTATGTTTCTGTGGCAAAAAAATGAAAAAATAATAAAAATTGAATGGCAATTTTTGTGAACAGCGCTGACAAGTGTTTGGCCATTACATGTACATTTGGTAAATGGTTAACTGTAATGAGTTTCTTCAATAACAGAAAGTGCACACTAATATTTCTAGAGACAGCATTTGATGCATGTGATTACAGTTAAAACTAGAAGTCCTGTCACGAACTGCGCGCTTATCTAGCCTTAATTGCGCATAGGAATTGCTTTCCCGGAGGTCCATTGGCTGAAACATTGCTTGTGCACAGGTCATAAGTACAGAGTTTGATAGCTTTACTATGGTCATAACGCGTAGATTAACGTACAGATCGACATGCTATTTGTGCGCATTTCATGACAGGACTTCTAGTTTTAACTGTTGTTGTTTATTATTGCATTGCAGTTTAATGACACTTTCAGCAGCCAGGGAATATGTCACACAGCATATGGGTGGAGGAACGCAGCTGTATGACCCAGAGAACCACTGAGCAATGGTGAGTCACTATTGGAAATGTCTGGATTGGATGTACTGAGGTCAAAAATGTCTCTTATATTTTCATTCAATTAACAAAGCTGGGCCCAAATTAAGAGATGGCTACCAACAACTTGTTGTAGCATTCTAAAATAAAGATATATCATCCCCTGAGTTCCAATGTGTTCTACAGTTAAAACTTGATGCCCTGTCACGAACTGTGCACTGATGTAGGCTTAATTGTGCGTAGGAATTGCGAGCAATTGCCATATCGAATGGCATCCAAAGCACGGAAGGTTCTCATGGTTTTGCATAGAGAACACAGGCAATGTTTCTGCCAATTGACCTCCAGGTTTCCCGGAGGTCCATTGGCTGAAACATTGCTTGTGCACAGGCCTCATGTACAGAATTTGATAGCCTTACTATGGTCATAACGCGCAGATCGACGTGCTATCTATGCACATTTCATGACAGGACTTCTAGTTTTAACTGTATGTGCCAGTTGATGTTACATGTATGTTAAGAAATACTTCTTAATAAAATAGGTCTTAGAAACAAGCCAGAAAATAAGCATACTGACATCTGCAAAATGAGGTCCCCACTAGGGTGAATTTAGTGATGCTACCCTGCATAGCAGGGTAGCATCACTAAATTTACCCTCTGTGAACCTCAATCTGAATCAGGGTCTCAAAACTAAACAGAAAGAGGTTCCCAGAGGATAAATTGGCCCACTGTATGGGGTAGCATCATCAAATTCACCCTTTGGGGACCTCATTCTGCAAATGTCAGACTGCTTATTTTCAGGCCTGCTTAGAAAGCCCTGTATTATATTCTTTGTGTATGTATATTGACTAATAATATAGTTTCTCATATTTTGGGCACATTTGACATTTTTCACTTGAATCTGATGTGTCCAAATTAGGTGAATAGAAAGGTCTGTCTATATATTAATGTATGGGCAACAAACAAGTCAAATTTGTATTGGAGGTTTGCAACATGTAAATGGTTTGATGTTTGAAAGTCATATGCAATTAACAGGATTGTTCAATTAAGAGATACCCAATTAAGTGGATTCCACTGCACTGGTACCCACTTCAGAAGGTTGACAGAATGTGGAAGCAGTTAATTCTTTGCCTGTAACTTAAATTTTTCATTTTCTGCCTCAAAACTATAGCAAATGACCCTTCATCGGAACTCATGAGCTCATTCCAAAAGAGTCAATAAACTATCTTCAAGAAAAAATAATTAAATTTGAATAGCTTTTTCATACCTTACCTTTGGCTGATAAAATCCTTTACCCAACACACATATTGAAATTTATTATTTCAATTAGTTTTTTTTTAAATTTTCCAAAAGCTTCAACAAAACCCTATCGTGTACCCCCCCCCCCCCCCACACACACACACATTGTAACGAGCTCGGCGAGCTTGGTCCAATTTGGGGGTGGGGGCACATGATAGGGTTTTGTTGAATATATTTTTTTAAACTGCTTAATTTGTAAATTGCATATGCGAATGCGCTGATGCTGATCCATTGGGTAAAGGTTTGGCAATGGATTGACGATTGGCCGCACGAGGGCATTTCACACTCGTTGGGTCATCGGGTACAAATATTTACCGGTTTGTTGTTCCGGACAATGAAATCGAAACTACAGATGTTGAAGACCAGTAATGCTCGGACAAGTTCACCTGTTGTCTTACTCCTGTAGGCCTCGGCTGCATTACTAAAACTTAAGTCAATAACAGGATGTGAACTATTGTTATTTTCCAGTTTACCAGATGAAGTTAAATTACGAATGTCACTTTTGGAATCATCGTGTTTTGACTTTGAAGCCGGTTTACACTGTGCCACTGCCTCCCCTTGATGCGACGATACCTCAGAAGATTTGTTCCGTACATTTATAACACAAATACCACAAAACGATTCTCTCAAATGAAGCACCCGGGGACAAACTATAAGACGTTGCATCATTGTTCTTGAAACTATATGTTGTTGCAATATTCTCTTTCCTGTTAGTCGAATAGTAATAATTTGGCATGTTATTATTTACTTCGCATATTTTCCTGATTCCTTGTTTTTCATTGGTTGCCCATGAACACACCCGCTAGCCTCACCAATCAACAAAGAGTTTGAAATATGGAATATCTCACTCCAATTACGTGTGGGTGATATTTTATGAAACACAATAATAAATTTCAGCTCAAATGTAACATTGAACAGACTAGTACGCGTGTTGGACCAAGGAGGTTACTTACTTAGAAAACAACTGGCTGACCAAACTGGGAAAGGGATGGCTGGCCAGAATAATGAGGACAATATCATAAGACACCCCCTCCCCGGTGGGCCTCCTAAATGAATGAACAAATCTATTCATTCAATCATTCATTCT
>CM062294.1:79625730-79672824 GCA_031216915.1 Pictodentalium vernedei
AAGAAAAGTTTTGAAAATGAAGCCATGAAAGTGGGCATAAAACTGATTCTAGTAACTGAAATGCCGACATATTTATGATAGAATTATCAGGTAGTTATTACTATTTGGTACCGGGTATTATTTTGGGAATTGAATGTGTGCTAAACAAATGCTCAAGCTGAGAACTTTGGGCAATTCGCACTCTCCTAAAATTAAATCAGATCTTATAAATGCAAGAATGATCAATTTTCGATGTTTCAGCATTTTGTAACTGTGAATGATGGAATTAACTCAGGATAACGATTTTACATGATGTGATTTTCTTGAAGTGCATTCGAGGATTTTTTTCATTACGATATAAGTAAACGTCCTATAGAAATCTCAGTCGTACCGATTGGCATCATGCATACTTATGAATCTCGATATCGCGTACACTGTAGTTGTAAATAGTAACAGTTGGTATTTTTTTTCGATTTGAAACCGACTTGGAATTTTGGAAGTATTATATGAAGGAGACATAAGCATCACCAAAGAAGCTCTAAAATCCAGATAGATGGAATTTCCAACAACTCATGACTTGCCCCCCGAATTTCGCCTGTAGAAAATTTTTGCCAGGATTGGGGAAGGGGGTGACACCCCTCCCCCCCCCCCCCCGTCGCCACGTCCCTGGTCAAACTGTTCACACGGTGTGGTCTTGTGGATCTCTTTTTGAAAAACCAAACGAGGCGGGGAAGTCGGGGATAAATGGAACAAGTTTTTAGCTTAACTTGACAAAGTCAAGATAGGCTATTGCCATCACGCGTGCGGAAGTCTGTTAGTTTGTGAGTCTGTTCACATTTTCCTTTAACACAGGCTACACCCCGCAGTTCTTGTCTGATCGTCACGAAATTCCATATGCAGGTTTGGAGTCATGTCTAGATGAGAACGTCCCCTTTTGGTAGCGAACGGTCAACCGGTATGGCTGCCCGAGCCCAAAACCCGAAAACCATTAGCACAGTCCACAGGTCGTATTTATGAAGGGATTTCATTGTAACTTGGTAGGATGCCTCTGTATAATGCCTAGATGAGAACGTCCCTTTTTGGTCATGATCTGTCAACCGTGATGGCTGCCCATGCCCGAAACCCAAATTTTTTTAGCACAGTCTCCAGGTCATATTTAATATCGAGGGATTTCATTGTAACTTGGTAGGATGACTCCGGATGATGTCTAGATGAGAACTTCCCCATTTGGTCGCTATATGTCAACCGTGACGACTGCCCGATCCCAAAACCAGAAAACCTTCAGCACAGTCTATAGGTCATATTTATGGAGGCATTTCATTGTAACTTGGTAGGTTGACTTCATATAATGTCTAGATGAGAACGTCCCCTTTTGGACGTGATTGGGCAACTGTGACGGCTACAGAAGCCCGGAGCCCGAAAACCTTTAGCATAGTCTACAGGTCATATTTATGAAGGGATTTTATTGTAACTTGGTAGTATGACTCCAAATAATGTCTAGATGAGAATGTCCCCTTTTGGTCGCGATCATTCAGCCTTGATGGCTGCCCGAGCCTAAAAACCTTTAGCATAGTCCATAGGTCGTATTTATGTAAGGATTTCATAGTAACTTGTTAGGTTGACTCGATAAAATGAATAGATGATGACATTCCCTTTTGGTCGTGATTGGTCAACTGTGACAGATACAGGTGCCCGAAGCCCGAAAAGCTTGAGCACAGTCTACAGGTCATATTTATGAAGTGATTTCATTGTAACTTTGTAGGATCACTCCAGATGATGTCCAGATGAGAATTCCCCTTTTGGTTGTGATCATTCAACCATGATGGCTGCCCGAGCCCGAAGCCCGAAAACCTTTAGCAAAGTTTACAGGTCATATTTATGAAGGGATTTCATTGTAACTTGGTAGGTTGACTTCATATAATGTCTAGATGAGAACGTCCCCTTTTGGACACGATTGGTCGTCTGTGATGGCTACAGGGGCCCCGTAGCCCGATAACCTTTAGCACAGTCTACAGGTCATATTTGTGAAGGGATTTCATAGTAGCTTGGTAGGATGACTCCAAATAGTGTCTAGGTGAGAACGCCCCCTTTGGTCGCGATCATTCAGCCTTGATGGCTGCCCGAGCCCAAAAACCTTTAGCATAGTCTATAGGTCGTATTTATGGAAGAATTTCATTGTAACGTGTTAGGTTGACGCGATATAATGCCTAGATGATGACATCCCCTTTTGGTCGTGATTGGTCAACTGTGACGGCTACATGGGCCCAAAACCCGAAAACCTTGAGCACAATCTACAGGACATATTTATGAAGGGATTTCATTGTAACTTCATAGGATCACTCCAGTTGATGCCCAGATGAGATGGTCCTCTTTTGGTTGCGACCATTCAACCATGATGGCTGCCCGAGCCCGAAAACCTTTAGCACAGTCTACAGGTCATATTTATGAAGGGATTTCATTGTAACCTGGTAGGTTGACTTCATATAATGTCTAAATGAGAACGTCCCCTTTTGGACGCGATTGGGCAACTGCGACGTCTACAGGGGCCGAAACCCGAAAACCTTTAGCACAGTCTACAGGTGATATTTATGAAGGGATTTCAATGTAACTTGGTCTGATGACTCCAAATAATGTTTAGAATAGAACGTCCCCGTTTGGTCGTGATCATTCAGCCTTGATGGCTGCCCGAGCCCAAAACCTTTAGCATAGTCTATAGGTAATATTTAAGGAAGGATTTCATTATAACCTGTTAGTTTGACTCCATATATTGCCTACATGATGACATCCCCTTTTGGTCGTGATTGGTCAACTGTGACGGCTTCAGGGCCCGAAGCCGAAAAACCACGAGCACAGTCCACAGGTCATATTTATGAAGGGATTTCATTGTAACTTCGTAGGATCACTCCAAATGGTGCCCAGATGGGAATGTCCCCTTTGGTTGCGATTATTCAACCATGATGGCTGCCCCAGCCCAAAATTCTTTACACGCAGTCTACAGGTCATATTTATGAAGGGATTTCATTGCAACTTGGTAGGTTGACTTCATATAATGTCTAGATGAGAACGTCCCCTTTTGGACGCAATTGGGAAACTGACGACTACAGGGGCCCGAAGCCCAAAAACTTTTAGCACAGTCTACAGGCCATATTTATGAAGGAATTTCAATGTAACTTGATAGGATGACTCGTTTTGGAATAATTTCACTGTAACTTGGTAACTTTCGTTGATATACTTTAACTGTGAGGGCCACATGCATTAACTGTGAGGTCATATTAACCCACCCTCTGCTCTTTAGTACAGTGTACACCTCATATTATTTTTATCAAAAACATACAGGGAACAGAAATGAACATATTCCCAATTATCACAATTCTTGTCTTATTTCATAATCATTTCATAAACGTTGAACATTATCCTTTTCATCAAACACAACACACAAGTTAAGCTATACTGTCATTGACACTTTCATTATTTTGACTATGTTGTTTCTGTTGCTTTTTGCCCGTGGGATGGATGTTCTCTGCCCCTATATCATTATACTGTTATATCTTTTTTATGTTATTTTATCATTGGGGGGGGGGGGGGTGGGGGGTGGGGTGAGGAGGGCTCGATAAACGTTTCGTCGGGCAATGACGACCGTCGCGGAACGCTACGTATGTGTGTGGGAGGAGGTGAGAAAGTTTGGAAAATCGGCGGGTGGGGGTGGGGGTTCTAGCCTACTCCGCTGCACTGTTATCAGGAAGGCATACAGACAAAAATAACAAACTACTAAAACTAAAAAACAATCACGTGATCAGCGACTGGGGCGGGGGAGGAATCTGCCCTCCAATCTTCACTATAGTCCTGAATGTGTCCAAATAGTGCCTTTTGTGGTATATTTTTCAAAGACATTCTCACTAATATACTAGGCCACGCGTCTGGGCCGTGCATTACGGTAGACCTACACATTTCACAATCGGTCTTTCCATAGACTTGGCTGATTAATTTATATGGAGTTTCATTCTTTATTTTAGAATTGGACGGTTATTGAAATTTCAAGTTCGGTTTCGGTATCGGTATTTGTAGAATGATTTATCTCGGAATCAATACGATATTCGGTGTCAGCAACATAAAATGTACAAATGTACTTACACCAATACCAATGTCGAATTGTATTTTTGACATTCTGCCCAGCTACAGATTCCCGTTTTACAGCAGACAAAGTCGCTGAATTGTTAAAATGTTGGAAGTAACTCAGACACTCGCCATTGGTCATTTGATGTAACAAAATGGCTAAGAGAAAATACCCCCTGGGGTATTTTCTCTGAGCCTTTTTGTTACATCAAATGACCGGAGGTGACTGCCTTTAGAAGAAACCCATGCTGTCCAGTCGTCTTGTCATGAATTGTGCGTAATGTTCTGATGTTTGCCCTTTTTATTTTTTAACTGGTGTTGGCAGTATATTTTCAATACAGAAATTTCGATAGTTTGAGATTCCCTCGGTTCGGTAAATCTTTACCGACTCGATACAGATATCGAACGGTATTTTATTAATTTATTAAGAGCTTCACTGTGTAAGAGCTTTACTGTGACACCTGGAATTCCATCGGGTGGACTCAAGGGTGAATCTACAGGTCTATCTTGGGACGTCGCGAAGAGTTCCCTCCGAACAAGATGTGTGGGCGTCAGGGATGGTGGTGAGGGATAGTCCCGATTTGTTCCAACATGTAATGGTGGGAGGCAAGTAGGGAGAAAGTTGGCGTTGGAGGAGAACATTTTAAAAAGACACCCTGTATTTCTTTTCAGCCTCAGAACAAAGTTCATTCATCTCCACAGGTTGGTGTATGGAACAAGGATTATCAGAGGCAAAACCGTGGGAGGGAGGGGGGCGTGGGCATTCGGGGCTCTGTACTGGATCGGAGGTGAGGTGGGGGCCGAAAAATAGCATTGCCTGCATGAGCTGCGGTGGTAATTGCCTCTTTCAATCACTGTTGAATTGTGGGACAAACCTTTCCCGGATCCTCAGTGGATTCGCTTATTATTTAGGTCCTTTTTACGAATCCGGATCCGGATTATAGGTGGTATCCACGGGAAACCTCATTTATTAAACTTGTTTTATTGAGTACACATGGAGACAAAAATAATGTTTAATTTAAACCACAAACTGTCCCCAGGAAAGCTCTAAAATATGAATCTGGAGCACCGAAGGGAGGAGCGCTTGGGATATTTATCCAATGAAAATAGATAAATAAATAAATAAAATGCACACAAATTTTAATTTATTTTAAAAATTTTGTAAATATATTGAAAAACAACTAAAATTCCTTTAATTTAAAAAAGGGGGGTTTTATGCCAAAAAAAGTTAAAATTGAATTGCCAGATTCTACTAGTTCCCTTGAAATTGAAATGTTGAAAAGTGAATTTCAAAGTCGCAAACTAGGGGGGTGGGGGGTGGGGGGTCGAAAATATTAATGTTCTTCCTGACCAGTTAAATGATTGATGCTATGCGCTGCTACCAATTAACAATATTTTTCAGAAAATGATTAGTATGAACATTTATGAACTTATAGAGGATAATCCACTAATTGCAATTAAGTTATGTTACTATTGTTATGTTACATAATTTGAAGTGATTAACGGGAGTGATTGTTAAGATTAATTACTCCGTAGAAACTAACCATTCGCTAATATACCTGCAGTGGTAGTTGTCGAAAGTAGTAAGGGATATCACTATGGGGATCTAATTTAACACTGAAATTCCCATAGACATTTGTTCGCCAGAGAAAAATCACGATCGTGTTACTGTGGGGACCTGATTTAAGACTGAAAATTCCCATACGGTTTTGAATTTTTTTTTATAAAAATTGTGTCGTGTGTACTTTGGGGACTTGATTTAACACTGAAATATTCCGATAGACATTTTTTTCGCCAGAGTGCCATCGACTTAAGACTGGTACCCTATAATATGTGGCACACTGAGGCATAAGCCTGTTGAGCTAGCAACTGAAAATTCCCTTAGAAACCTTTTTCGCCAGAGTGCCATCTGCGGATGGCACTCTGGCGAAAAAAGTGTCTATGGAAATTTTCAGTGTTAAATCAAGTTATTCTTATCGGTCAAGGTCACGGAGGTCACTCAAGGGTCATTGAGTGTATTTTCGGAATTGCTAGAAATCACATTTTATGATCCCCTATTGTATTTCGAAAGTTCATACGTTTATTTACCAACCCCAAAAGTGGGCGGGGCCAAAATTTTTGAAAGTGGATCACGCTAAAATCTCATGCATGGCAGGATATATGGACCTGAAACTAGCCCAAATGAGTTGAAACTCAATGGAGGTTCAAAATATGGGCCAAGGTCACAGATAATCTCCATGGGTCAAGGAGTGCATTTTTCAGAATTGCTTTAAATTGCATTTTATGCCCCCCCCCCCCCCCCCCCTGCACTAATTTTGCACCTAAAAAGTGGGCGGGACATTTTGAAAGTGGGTCACGCTCATATCTCAAGAATGGTATGACCGATGGACCTACGCCAAATGAGACGAAACAAAACAGAGGTTCAAATTACGGGCCAGTGTCACTGAGGTCACCCAGGGGTCATTGAGTGCGTTTTCAGAATTGCAGGAAATCACATTTTATGACTGGCTGATGCATCACCTAAGTTCATACATGCATTTTTGCACTCAAAAGGGGGCGGGGCATTTTGAAACTGGGTCGCGCTCATATCTCAAGCATGGCATGACCTATGGCCCTGGGAACAACGCCCGTTGAGTCGAAACACAATGGAGGTTCAACATGTGGGTCACAGGTAACCGCTGGAGGTCATTCAGTGCATTTTTCAGAATTGTTGGAATGGAAATTGCATTCTATGCCCCCCCCCCCCCCGCCCCAATGCATTCCCGAAGTTCATAATGCATTTTTACTCTGAAAAAGTGGTCGTGGAAAAACATTTCATTGAGTGTATCTTTCAGAATTGCTGGAAACCACATTTTACGACTGCCTAATGCATTCCCTTAGTTCATACATGTATTTTGCACTCAAAACGTGAACAAGGCCAAACATTTTGAAAGTGGGTTACGCCCATATCTCACAGCATGGTATGATCTATGGACCTGGGACAAACACCAAATGAGTCGAAACTCAATGATGACCTATGGACCTGTGACAAACACCAAATGAGTCGAAACCCAATGGTGGTTTAAACTGTAGGTCAGTGTTATCAAGGTCACCCAGGGGTCATTATTAAGAATTGCTGGAAATTATATTTTATGACCCTTAATGCATTCCTGAGTTCATACATGTATTTTTACACTCGAAAAGGTGGGTGGGGGCCAAACCATTTTGAATTTAGGTCACGCTCATATCTGAAGCATGGTATGGCCTATGGATGTGGGACCATCACTATTTATTTTATATATGCTTTTATTTATTAACCACCGAGCATCGGCAAATAACTGTCAGACCCCCAACGTACTAACTCCACACAAACAGGGTTAGCCTTGGTTGAAGACAAGTGCACCATCGACGTGCAGTACGTCTTAGTGCACAGCGCCCCACGTGGGCAATCAGGATTAAGTGCCTTGCCAAAGGACACAGCGTATCTAACTCCACACAAGCAGGGAACGTAAGCGTTGGTTGAAGACAAGTTCACCATCAACCCTTTACCCAACGCAGACGATATCAAAATTTATTAATTTAAATATCGATTTTTAATTTTTTTCGAAAAATTTCAACAAAACCGTATCATGTAACCCCTCATTGGAACGAGCTCGACGAGCTCGTTCCAAAGAGGGGGTGACATGATATGGTTTTGTTGAAATTTTTCGAAAAATAATATTTTTTCAGCTGCTAAATCTGCATATTACGCGGGCGGATGCGGGCGATTCGTTGGGTAAAGGGTTAAGTTCCTTGTCAAGGACACAGCGCAGTTACCCCTGACGGGGATCGAACTGTGGACCTTTCGGTTTGAAGTCCAATACCGTAACCACTGAGCCACTGAGCCACCGCGCACTCCAATTGAGGTTCAATATGTCGATAAAGGTCATTAGGGGTCACCCAGAAGTCACTAAGTGCATTTTTCAGAATTGCTGAAAATCACATTTTATAACCCTCTAATGAATTTCAGAAGTTCATACATGTATTTCATAATTCAAAAAGGTGGGCGGAGCAAAAAATATCCATTTTTGAATTCTTCATAGAACACCTTGAATGCTGTGCACAGAAGTTATTTATGATTTCTTGAAATTTTTTTAGCCGATTCCTGTATGAGAATCTTCAAATGCTGTTTTTGAAAACCCTTTTCTGATTTCTTTAAAGATATTTTACTCTCGAAAATAAATTATCTTTCTATATAGTTTATTTATGATGCTTTCAGTGTGTGTGTGGGTGGGGTGGGGGGAGTGGGGGGGGGGGGCAAAATATTTCCCAGGAACATATGATGAGGTGGGTGGTTGGTCGGAGTGGCCAGAAATAATTTTTTTCCTTGGTCTAAAAATTAGTTTCCATTCATTCTTTTAATGATTTTATAGGCTTTTTGGACAGGTGCATGTATATAAATGCTGATTTTGTCAGTTTTATAGATTTGCAGCAATCATTTAATGAGTCATTAGTCACTTTTTCAACAAGTTTGAACTTTTTTAATTTTTCACTCAACAATATATATATATATATATATATATATATATATATATATATATAGGATGAAAGATTCTGACGCCGATGGGGATCGAACCACTGCCTTGATGAGAGCACACTTCTGCGGCACCAATCGCCTAGCGAAACTGGACCAGCGCCATAGTCCACTCGACAAGCCCCAACAAAGGCATGCTAGCAGATCGAGCGTCCATGGAACTGGCACAGCCCACACGAAATTACTCGGTATCCCCCAGAATTAGTTGTTTACAATGAATTATACCATGTAATGCAGATGAAATCAGTGAGAATCAATCTCTTTTTCAAATTTCCTGCTTACGGTACAGAATACAGAATTCGGCACTTCTGTTACACATTTTTTAGGATGAAAGATTCTGACGCCGATGGGGATCGAACCACTGCCTTGATGAGAGCACACTTCTGCGGCACCAATCGCCTAGCGAAACTGGACCAGCGCCATAGACCACTCGACCACCGACAAGCCCCAACAAAGGCATGCTAGCAGATCGAGCGTCCATGGAACTGGCACAGCCCACACGATATATATATATATATATAAGAAAAAAAAATGTATTAAAGTTCAAAACAAATACAACGACATCACTGACTATATTCCTGCTAGCACTTTCACCGCTCTCTATGCGGATCTTCAGGCATTTTTACGTTCGTGGTCAATTTTATATAAATTGACGAAGTTATATACATATATGTATTAGTGCACTTTCAGACAAATATTTCTCAACTGACACTCCTGATTTGATTTGAGACATGGGCATGCACTGACATGAACTGAAGATGGATCAGTGGCTGTGTACTCAAAATTATTGAAAGCCATTGGTAGTAAACTGATAAAAGATTTGTTCGTCAAACTGTTTCGCATCACTCCACTCGTTTTCATTATCAATTGTTGAAAATAAAATAATAAAATTGTAAGAAAAATCACTATCAATTGCACGTGCAGGTTAAAGAAAACTTTAAAGTATGAAAAAGTGTACTCAATCAAATACACTAAATAAAATACAAAACATTGAACACCAGAACACCAGAGAATAGAAGTATTATTGCATTTTTATAATCACATGCTTTAATTGTTCAAGTAGATTACTGTCAAAAGTATTTAGTGGTACACTACCTGGGCAACCTGATAATACGTTGGTATCTCATAGTCCATGTTTAACATGGATACAAGCGGACAAGTCTTTCTTCAATTCTGGAAGTCAGAATTTTTCTAATAAAATCGCTTTTCAACATCTAATCAACTATCACTATTTGATTAACCTTGCCCCACGATCCCAGCTGTAAATCCTCAATACTGTGAGGTTATGAGAATAAAGACAACAAACTTGCAGAAAAACCAGGGGCGCCGGAGCCGCCCCGACCACCCCGACCAATGTCGGGGCAAAACATTTGCCGATCATGACATTTTTGTAATCGACCTCCAGCCGAACGTCATTCATATCAAGTAACTAGGCTATGATTTTTTAATTTTGTTCTGCGGATATCCGAAAATAGTGCGCGCACAGATCGTCTGGTTTCTTTAATATTGGGCACACAATAGCGGCTATTAATGACGAGTTAACGTAAGATGAGGAGATTTTGGAGGTTATTTCTTTAGTATTCCAACCGCTTCGGAAGCGGTTGGAATAGTTAAGAAGTAGCCTCAAAATTTGTCTGAGAGATGTCATTTTCCAAACATTGTTTTGTGGGCAGGGCCGGATTTACGAATTGGCAGACTGGACGAACGCCCGGGGCCCCACATTTGTGCCCCCCCCCCCCCCCCCCTCACACACACACATTAAAGTTCGTCTTTCGAGGAACATGATATACAGGGTATTTTGTCATATTATGTTCCTCGAAAGACGAACTGCATGCACTGTCATTTTCTCTCCCCCACGTAATCGATGACAACAATTCGAAAAAACAGGGATCTGGGTGTTATGGTCGGGCCAATGTTTGGGCCATTCCGGCGCCCCTGAAAACTCACTTTATTTTGCAGACGTATTTCAATACAACATGCTCATCAACTTCTTGTGAAGACTGTGGACAAATAATACTGGAGAAAATGATATAGATATAGAGACCACACCCCTATCAACATTTTAAATCTGTAGAGAATACCGAATGTGACAGTGAATATCCATCAAAGGGGGTCGGTGCCCTAAATTGACTGGAAAATAACAGCCAAAAATGGGAAAAAAACATTGGTGAAAGAGGTGGTTGCGTGGTCAAACATGTCGAAAGTTAAAAATCATCATATGTTCCTGGAAATTCCACCCCATCCTCCTCCGATGCTTTCACAATTTTCACACAGACTCCAATTTACTGATCACAGTAAATTCTGTTTCTCTCGTTAATAGTGTGTGTGTGTGTGGGGGGGGGGGGGGGGGGGGGGGGCGGTAACCGGCTCTCGTCAGATCTCCGAAATTAAGCAACGTCGAGCCCGGTTAGCCTTGTATGAGTGACCGTCTGAGCGATCGATTCGGACTCCCGCGTTGTCCTTGGGCAAGGCTCTTAACCCCGATTGTCCACATGAGGGCACGATGATGCCGTGTTCTAAGGCATACTGCACGTCGATGGTGCTCATGTCTTCAACCAATCTAACCCCGTCTGTGCTGCAGTGCGGAGTTAAGATGTTGGGGAGATGTCAGCTGCTCGTTGTTGCTCGCTGGTTCTCTTCGGGAACTCCGGCTTCCTCCACCCGCAAAACTGTCACCGACACGACATTACCTTGGCTGTTAAAGTGTCGTTAAACCTTAATAAATAATAATAATGAATCTCGTAAATAGTAGCAGTTGTACAGTCCAGCCCTGTTAATTGAATAGTCTCTTTACAAGCGGAAAATGTTCATTCAACGGGGATATCAATTTACAGTTATTTAGTCTCACTTTCCTGTATTCTTGAGATAAACTCAACACATCTTGTTTGACGGAGCTCATAGGGCTCTGTCAAACAAGATACAATAGATTACATGCTAGTCACATTTTACTGGGGGGGGGGGGGGGGGGGGGTCATCCCCTACTCATCGACATACTTGTAGACTGAAGGCAATGTGTGCACTGTTATGCTTGTTTATTAATTTCGGTTTAATGACCTTTTCGAAGGAGTGGGTCATATCGCGTGGGACAATGTTTCCAGTGAAGGAAGCCGGAGTACCACGAAAGAACCACTAAAAAAGGTGTGTAATTCTCGGGCTTTTCAATTTTCTTTTCCGGCACAAGTAGGGTTAGTTTTGCTACAATACAAGTGTACTATATGCATAGGCCTACAGCCTGTTGACCACTGACGTACAAGAATTCGGAGGCAGTCGACGCTGTAAATGCATATAACCCATGCTAAACCTGTTTGTGCTCGAATTGTAAATTGGGGAACGCAGTGGCTCAGTGGTTAGGCCATTGGACTTCAAACCGAGAAGTCCACGATTCGTTCTATTTATTTATTGGTGTTTAACCCTTTACCCAACGCAGACGATATCAAAATTTATTATTTTAAATACCATTTTTTTTTAATTTTTCAAATAATGTCAACAAAACCATATCATGTGACCCCTCGTTGGAACGAGCTCGACGAGCTCGTTCCAACGGGGGTCACATGATATGGTTTTGTTGATATTTTTTGAAAAATAATATTTTTTCAGCTGCCGAATTTGCATATTAAGCGGGCGGTTGCGGCCGATTCATTGGGTAAAGGGGTATGGTCACGTATTTCAGCACAATGGCTAATCATGACCACGACAGTTTTACGGGGGGAGGAAGCCGGAGCACCCGTAGAGAACAACCGAGCAACGGCGAGCAACATACGAACTCAACACAAGCAGGGTCATCATTGGTTGAAGACAGGTGCACCATCGACGTGCAGTATGCCTTAGTACACAACTCCACCGTGCCCCCACCTGGGCAATGGGGGTGAAGAGTCTTGCCCAAGGACACAATGCGGTTGCCGCAGGTGGGATTCGAACCGAGAACCGAGCCTACACATCTGCCTACTGAGCCACCGCGCCCCCGGTTTTGGTACAATACAAGTGTACTATGTGCAGGCCTACAGTCCGTTGACCACTGTCGTACAACAATTCGGCGCTATAAATGTCTTTAACCCATGCTAAACCTGTTTGTGCTCGAATTGTAAATTGGGGGAGAGCGGTGGCTCCGTGGTTACGGCATGTAACAGGGGGTGGGGTGAACGACTCCCCGGAGGCTAGATCCCTGGTCGAAATCTCCCTGTTGGTCTTCAGATTCGCGAGGATCTGGGTCAACTAGCAAACAATGGACGCATGGATAAAATATAACTCAGCTCTGGAGGTAGAATAAAAATTAAATTATGTGTTGTAGTGTGGATGAACACACAATAAAATAGGAACAACAGTTAAAACGTCGTTTAAGAAGCCAAAAAATAGTATTATATGACATGGGCATAAATATGAATGATGGATCAAAAACCACGGGCCCACTACACCTTCACCTAAAAGAGGTTTAAATTCCACTCAACATTTGTTCAGTAAATGTGGACGGTTCCCACAGAACACGGACCTGGAGAGAATCACTGTCACAAACGTTGATTCTCACCAGGGCCGAGTTGAAGGGGTCCCACGGTTACGGTACCTATCATGGTTAACCTTTTTACGGGTTATAAAGGGTCCCCATAGCTAACTTAATGTTTAGGCTTAAGTTTGGCCAGCCAGTTCAAATCTTTACTACCAAACACATAGTGGACGGCGAATTATGAGCGAGACCGCTCTTATATGGGATAATTTCGTGGTGAAAGATTTCGAATACTGGAATCTGATTGATCCTTCGCTTTCACCTCGATATATATTTTGATATATTTCATTTCACCAGTATACAGGGGTGGGGGGGGGGGGGTCTGGAAAAAAATTGCAGAAACAGGGTCTAAAAAAAATTGTTCCGTCTGCCGGGGACCCACACCCAAACCTGTAAATTTTGTCCACCCCTCCCGAGGGGACCCACCCCCCATATTTCATTCCGGAGCTCAAAACACTGTTGAAACCTGGCCAATTATCAATGGTCCGTTTTCTATGCTATTGTGCATTCCCAAATTTTAGTTTGTTCTGCATAAACTAATACCCTTAATGCTATATAAACTGTTTGAGATATACGATTGTTTCATTTTTGTTGATTTTGAAGAGATTCAGTTTATTTCTCCATGTTTTATTTTATATTCAAGGTTTTATTTTATCTCAACATTTTCGATTTACAAATATCTTAATTTTGTCATAGAGTTAACTTCTTAACCAAGTCATGGTTGAATATGTTTTTTGTTGATTTTAGTTAAGTTTACATTTGATATAAACTAATCAAAATGAATATGATAGTTTTTGCTTTTTACATGTGGAGAGATGAGCTGTGGGATTAGGCAAACTCAAATGACTTGGCTCTATAGACTATATAGCAAAGACATATTTTGTTAAAGTATATTAATAGCTGAATTCAGTAGGGTAATTCTACATGAGTCAGTTTTGGTTGAATTGAAAAAAAGTGTTCATAACAAAACTCAATTGCAGATTATTCAAATTTGATCAGTGTATGTTAATGTTTCTAATGTCCACTTCAGTTGTCGAATTTGCGAATCTTCACTGAGAACTTTTTGACTCTTCTGAGCTTGTCTATACCCCACATTCTCTCCAAAGCATGTTTAAAATACTCTATTCACCACCCTGTATCATCTTAAAGGTATAAGAACATCATTCTTTGAATGATTGAATTCAAGTGCAAGAAACAACAATTTGCAGTTTGGGTCATTTCCACGTTTTTTTCCGGGCCAATGGACCCACCCACCCCTACCCTGTGTCTGGAATTTTTTGGCAGACCCCCCCCCCCCCCCTGCAGTATACAGAAAATAAAACACAATTTACATATAAAGTACACGCTAAAAACTAAAGTGTTAAAAACTACACTTGAAGTGCTTTATTTAACACTTACTAAGTGCTGAATTAGCACTTTGTTCAAGTGTATAGATATCCCAGAACTTGACAGGTGTTACAATAATACCACTTGACAAGTGTAATGTCGCGACACTTAAAAGGAAACAACGCAGATGACGCGGATCAGGCTCGAACTCTCGAGCCTGATCCGCGTCATCTGCGTTGTGTCCTTTTAATTATGTACCCACCAAATCTCAAATCAAATTATGGACGATTCTGGAAGAACCACCAATGCTAGACACATGGAAAGTGCCATCCATTCAAGTTTCAGATGTCTGACGATTGTAATGTCTAAGTACTTAAGGCATTGCACTTTGAGTGTTAAAATCAAACCCTAAGAATTAGAATGGGTTTAACACCTTGAAAGTGTCAGTTTTAACACTTTAGCTTTCAGTGTGTACAAATCACAATACAGAAATCAAACCAATAAGTCTGAGACCAACAAGTTTACTTAAGTATACCAGCAGGGAGAGGCATCGCCAGATTGGCTGTCTTCCAGCCTTCCCCTAGGTGAGGGAGAAAGAGAGTAAGAGGTGGGTAGATAGGAACAGGTATGTAGAAGAAAATACAGAAAGAAAAGGAATATCTATAGATCGAAAAGGGAAAAAATAAAATTGTGATGCAACATCATGAAGTGCCATTATTGTTTTTTTTTTAAAAAAATAGATCGACAATTGCATTTGCAAATGGTGTGTGTGGTGGCTGGCCCCTTCTGGCTCGGCCATCCTCTGCATTTAAACCGTAAGGTGCCAAAGCACGGAGCAGACTGGTCGTGTACTGCACAGTTATCAGATGCAAGGATCAGGCGGAACCCGATGGTGCTAGTCAGGACGAGAATACCAGACAAAGTTACATTGAAAATGAAAATTAGTGATCTATATATGCGAGACTTGTCAGCAAACCTTGAACTCTTTTCTATTGTTAATTGATCTGGTGCCCAGTTCTAATTCATTCCATAGTTTGGGGAATGCAAAGATGTGTAGATTTTCCAAGGTTTTTGTCCTAGTTCTACATCTATGCAGGAAGCCGACTTGGCGTGTTATTATATTAGTTTGATTATTTGCAGCGGAAAAGAAATTCGCAAAGGATGCCGGAAGATTCCCATTATGCCAATCAAACAAGAATAAGTAAGCGTGCAGGTTATATAGATCTTTTATCTTCAGAATACCATCTTTGATAAACAGTGGGTCGGTATTAGCATTATATTTCTTATTATTAATGATCCGAATCGACCGTTTCTGAAGTTTAAAAAAACGATTGCATGCTTTTGAGGCTCCCCATACTGGAATTCCGTAGATGAAGTGACTTTGTATCAAAATGAAATATAGGCTTTTCATGACTCTATGCAGGAATTTTCTTAACTCTATTGAGACTGAAATTAGCAAGAGCAACTTTCGAGCAAATTTGTGATACATATGCATTATTAGATAGATTTTCATCAATATTTATGCCAAGGAATTTTACAGATTTCTCATTTTGTCTATTACCGACCTTGTCAGTAATCTGATTATTTATACGTATATCCTCATGGATGTAGCTGGGCTTTTTATGGGTTGGATTGATAAGTATATATTTTGTTTTTTGGGGGTTCAGGACAAAGTAGTTGGAAACGCACCAATCAAATATCTTTTGTAATTCCTGATTGAATTCTGAGACTAATCATGAATTACAAAAGATATTTATTGGTGCGCTCAACAAATGGAACAACAGCAAAATGCTCTACGGCGTGAACCAATACGATACATGGATTCATTTGAACATGGAAATGACTTGGAGCCAACAATAATTGAAATAAACTTCTGCTATGAACAGGCGAATTATAACCGAGTAATTTCGAAATTTTGTTGTATATTATATTTGAACTGCTGTTACCAAATCCGTTACACTTCCCCCTCCTTAAAAAGAAAATGTGTAACATTTTTAGAACCACAAATAGATTTCCGATAAATCTTTAATATTTTCCAGTTTTCATTTAAAATGTGGCATTTCACATAAAATATTCCTCTATAAACATTCACGAGACCCGGCCTACCAAGCCAATTCCCCTGAAAACATAATAGGCAAAATTTAAACTGGTGATATGAAGGAGATGAACAAAGTGTTAGAAAATTACACGATTCATCTACTGACTATTATACAGTTCAAGTTATTGTCTGTTTTTAGTAAAGTCTTGATCTTGTCTCTCTACTTCTTCTGAAGTAGTCCTCTGGCGTCACTACTGGAATGTTTCCAATTTCTTTTCACTACTTGATAACAAGATAATTCCCCTGTTCTTCACAGCACGCTAAACCATACGCCGCGCTCTATTCTGGAGACGTGAAGTTCTCTTGCATTACTACCACCCACCTCCGATCTGCTGCAACACGTTCATCAGATTCCGCTCTCTCCGCTAGCACCGAAAGGCATGTCATTAGAATCAGAAAATCAAGAATTCTTTTCCAATGCACTACATTCTACATCGCCCTACTCCGTTGTCAGATTCTTGTGCTGGTGTACACCCCATTAATGTAAAACAAACATTCAATTTCTGCAGGGAAGAGCAAACAAATTAAATGTACAGCAATAACAGCTAATTACTTTCTCTGCTTTACAGTTCATGGAGAGTGGATTGTAACTAAATCACCCGTGGAGTGGGGTTATCGCCCATACTATAACTTTCAAATTCTGTACATATCGACAAAAAATACAAGCAATGTTTCAGCCAATGGACCTCCGGGTTTAACCCGGAGGTCCATTGGCTGAAACTTTGCTCGTGCTTGTTATGCCTTGCAACAAATTTGCAATTATTGCTTGGGTGGAATCTCCACTCTGCGGGCGATTTAGTACGCTCTCCACGTACTGTATATAGTTTTACAGAAATTCCAGAATGCGAAATACTGGATATACTGATTAATTTCCCAATAAGATAGACGAAATATCCAGAATACAATTGTATTAATGTAGATGAAATTCTGGATAAAATTATTTCTCTCAGTTGGATTTTACAATTCCGCCAACAATTCAAAGCTTTCAAAATTTAATTGTAACGTTCTAAAGGTCAGCAAGGTCACGTGGTTTCCACTATTCTGACACATGTGATAGCTCCCCAGCTCTTCCACTATTAACCATAAATTACTAACTATGGGACATATCAATATGCGAGCAGAATAAGCAGCTGTATCAGCTTTTTAATAGATTGCTCACAATTGTGTCTCATTTTAAATATAATGGTCAATTAAGAAATTATATTTTGGGCTATCCATGGAGAACATAATTCCCAGCAACCACCTATTTTACACTAGCATTCAAGGAAAGCTTTTACATTTCAGTAATCGAACGAGAGACTGGCCACTACCCATAAAACAACAGTCCTCAGGATTGCAATTTTTTCCCTATTGTAAATTGCTTGTCCTATATAGGACACTCTAATGTACACCTGTAATGTTAGTTCAATTTTAACATATTATCGGTAACCGCATCAGTTTTCGCCAGAGCTAAATGATGTATCGCAATGACATCCACAAACATTATCTACGTAATATTAAAATAGCACCCAGACTACGGAAGACAAACCACCTATTATTATCAGAACCCAAGATGCCAGGAGCATAACTTAAAGGAGAAATATACAAATATTTGCAAACTCCCACACGTCGCGATTACTTTTTAATAGGCAAGGTTCCACCTACGTCAATGCCTATTGTCAATAGAAAATTGACAAACCAACACACTGTGTACTACCTACTTTAACTAAGCAGACTACGATGTCTTATTTCGCTTCCTAGGAAAAACATCCTTTTTGGTCACTACCGAGTGTTACCGACGGTAACAAAATACACCCAAACTAATGAGGAATGCAATCATCCAGCATTTTAGCTTTCACTGTCGACTAAACTAAAATATTCTTCCTCGAATCAAGTTTACTTAATAGTTAATACCTTAACGAACCTACAACGTGGCCCTGTTTATTAGATTTAAAATTGACCTTAAACATTACCAGAAGTTGAAAGGAAAATTGTGGGGTTAAAACCCGTAAACACCCAATACTACTTTGAACTAAAGGTCATATAACTCGACTCCCCTTACCTATTTACCCAAGGTCGAGTTGACTCATGTGCTCCATAGATTGATTCGCCAAATGAGTCATCTTCATAATGAACCCGGAAAGTGATGGTATTTCAGAAAAATTGTAATTCAACTGCAGACATTTTTTTTTACTACCAATGCCGCTCACAACTTTTCGCGAATAAGCTTTTTGAGCTACACTGGCACTTTCAAATGTCAAATAATATGGCTGAACATTTAACCTTCAATACCTTTGCAAGTCTCAAAATAAATCCATCTATAACAAAATGATAGAAAGCCTTTGTCGGGTATTTTTCACCTTCGTAGTGCTTGGGCTGAGTTGACAGATCAGCTCAGACCCTCTCAATTTCTCTGGCTCAAATTACTGAGATCGCCGATGAGAATACAACATATGTACTATGTGTATGTGTTTGTTGGGAGGGGGTTTTTCGGCCCCTTTTAATCCCAGCTTCAGTGAGATCTTGGAGGTTTGGTGCACAGTAAAGAAAACAACAGAATGAACAGTCTATAAAATTAGACTTTAACTCAGTCATAGAATGACTTTGTTGTAAAACCTTGCACTTCACCAGCAGTGGTATACTTGGGCTCATTATGCCACCTAAAACCACTAAGTAGGATTCCAAAGGTTTACAATTGCATTCATCTGGGGAGAAGCCCTTGCATTTGTAACAATACAACAACAGCTCATGAATGTCCATAGCAACAATCGAGCTCTAATTTCCTCATGAATTAAATTCATCTTGCTCGTTCAAAGAACGCAGACCTTGTTGAGAAAAATACCCATAATGTAAGTAGCTGTAATAACCACATGCTGGTAGCCTCGCCAATTTGTAACAGGGGGTGGGGTGAACGACTCCCCAGGGGCTAGAACCCTGGTCGAAATCTCTCTGTTGTCTTCAGATTCGCGGGGATCTGGGTCAGCTAGCAAACAATGGACGCACGGATAAAATATAACTCAGCTCTGGAGGTAGAATAAACAATAAGTTATGTGTTGTGGTCTGGATGAACACACAATAAAATAGGAACAACAGTTTATACGTGGTTTATTAAGAAGCCAAAAAATAGTATGATATGACATGGACATGAATATGAATGATGGAAAACCACGGGCACACTACACTTTCACCCAAAAGAGGTTTAAATTCCACCCAACATATCATTACATATGTTCAGTAAATGTGGATGGTTCCCACAGAACTCGGACCTGGAGAGAATCGCTGTCACAAACGTTCATTCTCACCAGGGCCGAGTTGAAAGGGTCCCCAAATTACGGCACCCTTATGGTTAACCTTTTTTACGGGTCATAAAGTGTCCCCATTACTAACCTCGTGTGTAGGCTTAAGTCTGGCCAATTAGTTCAAAGCTTTATTGCCGAACACAAAGTGGACGGCGAATTATGAGCGAGACCGCTCTTATATGGGATAATTTTGCGGGGAAAGATTTCGAATACTGGAATCTGATTGATCCCTCGCTTTCACCTCAACAAATGAAAAAATAGAAAAATGCTCTACGGCGTGAACCAATACGATACATTGATTCATCTGAACACGGAAATGACTTGAAGCCAGAAAAAATTGAATTAAAACTTCTGCTATGAACAGGCGAATTTTTACCAAGTAATTTAGAAATTTGGTTGTATATTATATTTTAACTGCTGTTACCAACTCCGTTACACGGCATTGAACTTAAAACCGAGAAATCCACGGTTCGTTCCTCACCAGGGGTAACTGCGTTGTGTCCTTGTTGCAAGGCACTTAATCTCGATTGCCCACCTGGTGACCCGGTGGCGCTGTGTACCAAGGCGTAGGCCTAATGCACGTCGATGGTGCACCTGTCTTCAACCAGTGCTAACCCTGCTTGTGTGGAGTTAGTACGTTGGGGAGTCTGACAGTTGCTCGCCGTTGCTCGGTGGTTCTTAGTTCAGCGATCTGAACGTAGTGGCTACCCCTCTACGTTCAGATTCTTCCCATTCAATCCTATAGAAAAAGTTCCCATCAAGTTTTTATGGGAACTCAAAACTCGAAATTAGGAATATATATCAAGCTTTCGCCCTTATTACCGGCTGCAATCGATAGTACACGTATTTCCTTACATTTGGGAAGAGTTTATTAATCCAAACTAGGTTTTATCCTTTGAATGTCGTCATTTGTGTACTCGTGAGGCGGCGACGGAGATTTCAAACTCGGCCATGTTGTTGTTTAAATATAAAACAGTAAAAACGATAACCCGGTAATGGCGCCGAAACGAACAGACCTTTTCATCGATGCGGAATTGGAAATTCGATCGCAATTGTGCAGAATGGGTTTGATAATCTGCTCTGTGCGAATGTGACCGAGTTTGATGGCCTCCTCTGCGCGAATGAGATCGAATTTCCAATTCCGCATCGATGAAAAGGTCTATTCGTTTCGGCGCCATTACCGGGTTATCGTTTTTACTGTTTTATATTTAAACAACAACATGGCCGATTTTGAAATCTCCGTCGCCGCCTCACGAGTACACAAATGACGACATTCAAAGGATAAAACCTAGTTTGGATTAATAAACTCTTCCCAAATGTAAGGAAATACGTGTACTATCGATTGCAGCCGGTAATAAGGGCGAAAGCTTGATATATATTCCTAATTTCGAGTTTTGAGTTCCCATAAAAACTTGATGGGAACTTTTTCTATAGGATTGAATGGGAAGAATCTGAACGTAGAGGGGTAGCCACTACGTTCAGATCGCTGAACTAGGTGGTTCTCTCCGCGTATTCCGTCTTCCTCTATCCGTAAAACTGTCCGACACAAGGTGACTTTGGCCGTCGAAAGTCCAATAAATAAATAGATTTTAAATTGGAGAGTCCGACTGTTATTCACGGTTGCTCGGTAGTTCTCTCTGGGTACTCCGACTTCCTCTGAGCGCAGAATTACGCGACACGATAAGCCTAAAGTGTTGTTAAACCCCAATGAACTAATATACAAATCGCTTTTAAATTTCGTTCGTCTGTCCAGTACGGCGACGGGGACTGAACTCGGCGATCCTGTTCACGTGATCGATCGCACCGATCTAAGCATGTTTGATATTTTCGCCCGATTTTATTATCACCGCGAACAGACCGCCGATAAAATTGCTCGAGTGTCCACAGTGGCGAACACAGTTGAATGGAACAATTTCTAGAAACCAATCAGCGTTTGGAATTATGTCACATGACAGAAAAATAGCTCTCCGCAAACTTTCGTTCATTGTGCGGCGTCATATTTGACTGGTCACATGATCGACGGATTTGCAGAATTGTGGCGCACAGGCTCGAGAAAAATCGCAGCGTGTGTCCCCCAATGACCGGGTGTAAAAAAATTTCGCCGACGATTGGATAGCTGTGGTTAATGGTTTTGTGTTTGGAAGTTACATTGATTTAACAGAGTTATTCAGTTAAGAGACATCCAATTACAGAGCAGTAGTGAATTGATGTCGGGTTTTAAGAACACTTCCTGTATATACAGAGGCGAACTAGCCGTATTGTCAACCGGGAAATTTCCCGGGTGCCCCAAATTTCCCGGGTGACCCCCCCCCCCCCCCCCGGTACACTTCTCGGCAACTTTTTTTTGCCTGTCCGCCCCTGTATATATCTGAAGGATTTTATATGGAATTTGGTCTATCAAAAGTTATGAGACACACAGATTAATGAGTCTACTTTTCCACTCACTTTTTAAACACCTACACAATAGCTCCTAAGCGCTCAATCGTCATACGCAGCTTCCAACAAAACAGACGCACCCCCCCCCCCCCCCCAAAAAAAAAAACCCGCTAAGAAGCCAAGATTACTTTCGACTTTTGAAAGAAACAAAATTAATTTTCGAAATGAGAACCTAGTCTGTTTTGTGTCTAACTCATCAAGGCTACGGTATAAAAAAAAAATAACCAAGCAGTTCGGGGGGGGGGGGGGTGGGGTGGGGGGGGGGTGGGGGCGGTCGCGTTGCGTTGCGGTAACCGGTTCTTGTCAGATCGCCGAAGTTAAGCAACGTCGAGCTCTGTTAGACCTCGGATGGTTGACCGTCTGAGCGGTCGATTCGGACTCTCGCGTTGTGTTCTTGGGCAAGGCACTTAACCCCGATTCTCCATGCCATGTACTAAGTCGTACTGCACGCCGATGGTGCGCATGTCTTCAACCAATCTAACCCTGTCTGTGCTGCAGTGCGGAGTTATGATGTTGGGGAGCTGACAGCTGCTCGTCGTTGCTCGGTGGTTCTCTCGGGGTACTCCGACTTCCTCCACCCGTAAAACTGTCACGGCCATGATTAGCCATTGTGCATAAGTATGTGACCTTAAACATCAATAAATAAATAAATAATAAATACCAAGCAGTGCAGCGTTCACACTCGTGAAAAACATTTTTCCGGATCCGGACCTGACCAATAAATTCGAGATAAAGACGAGAATCGGGATACGGAAAAACAGTTATCCCTTAAAATTGTAGGTTTAAGTTTGGTTTGAAGTAGAGATGGGCGGTGTACCATACATACCGTTTGATATAGGTATCGAGCCAATACTGATTGACCGTACCGTGGGAATCTCAAACTACCGAAACTTCGGTATCGCAAAAAAAGTCCCAAGATTAGTTAAAAAATAAAAGAGCAAACAGCAGAACATTACAAGAAAAGTCCATGGATCGTGTATTTCTATAAAGGCGTCTGCTGCAAAACGGGGATCAACGGCTGGGCAGTATATAAACTAGAGTGATATCACGCAATAACAATGCTTAGGCACAAAATAGTCTGTGCTATTTTTTGATAACCGTTTACCCAACGAATCTGCCATATCTGCACTCGTGATATGCACAAATTGCTATTCAAATTTTATTTTTTCACTTTTCTACCAGCAGGGGTGGGGGGGGGGTGGGGGTGGGGGCGAATAGACCCTTTTGAAGGCCCGCCCCGTGGGACGGCTCACCACCCTCGCCGGCTCGGGAGCTATCATAACACTTTATAGGCCAGCCATGGGGCACCGGCGTAGATTCACTTCAGGGGGGCACAAAAATGCTACGATACCACTTTGGGGGCACCAGCTGGATTCACTTTCTACCCCAACACCAAATGGGCTCAGCGTAGATGAAGAACGGGCAAAAGTAAATCCATCCCAAATAGCAGCAGGAGAGCCATAAGAGACGACCCACACCCTCGCCGGCTCAGAGGTTCTCTTGTAACTGTGATTTTTCATATTCCCAAGCGCTGGTGTGCGACAATCTAGTTTAATCGCAAAGAAAATTAGAGCAAAAGAGGAAGATCTCCCACATGCTTATAGGCCAGTGGCTGGATGTGTAGCTCTGGCAGCCGGCAGGATACCACTCCACTCACACATCCTGGAGTGTCACTTGCGGCAGTGACCGCTGGTACATTATAGCAAGCACCGGCTGATACACTCTAGCAGTATCCGCTGACCCCAGGCAGAGGATCGAAACATGAGGCCCTTCGGCCTCGGTGCCCAAGTCCAGAGCTAGTACGGTTCAGAACTGCGCGCCGGGCAGTTGAACCGCACCACACCTAACGGATTTAATATACCCACCACGGAATGGCCAATCCCGCTAGCGGCAGATATATAGGGAACCCGCTCTACCCTGTACTAGTTATACAAAAACGTTTGCTTATATAGGACACTAAAATCTATTTGGCACTCTAGTGGTGTTCAGGCGACAACCGTCTCATTGATAAAAAATGTACTGGTGCAGCGTGAACCATTTCTTGACAGCATACAGTGCCGATCGTTAATGATTCACAACCTATCGGCCTAGTTAAACTCAAATATGTATCAGATACACTCGGTTGAATTAGTATACCAATCTATTCAGAGCAAATACTTTCGCCGAGAGGTTTCAGTGTAAGACGTTAATTTGACACTGTACACACGGTTGCTCCTTTTGATGGCTGGTCGCCCAAAAGCCTTCCGTTACGATGCCGGTGCCAGATACAAGGCTGGCGGGTTCTACAAGCACAAAAAACTAAGTGATATCAACGAAATTCATGTGGCTTTAACCCACCACATAGCTTAGAGACCAAGAGTTTTGAAACAAATCACTTGGACATCTTCTCAAAGTATAAACACCCAGATATAAATTCCGAAGCAGTCCTCAAGCAATGGCGGGGCACGACCATGGCCTTCTGGCAAAACCAGGCGAACTTCCCTGTATAGTGTACGACGACAGGGGGCGGGATCTCAGCTACTGACCACATGAACCAAACCACAAACTTGTTCGCAAGAGGTTTCTGGTTATTTCATTTCTACTACCAGACACGGCGGAGTTTAGCCAAAATGAAAGTTGCTTTTACCCAGGACCATGCATGGTCTAGATACAATAACTCATATGACAGACGCGCTTTTAAAAGACTATCGAATGAATTCGGTGTGTCGCCTGATACAGATAGGAGGGAAAAGGGGGATTATAATCACGGGTTGGGCACTTTATACCAAGTCGTACCATACTACAGCTATCCCCTGACAATGCACCCGCCGAGTTGAAGATTCGACCATATGGTCACATTCACCGAACGCTCAGGGCACGGGCATACTCATGCAGATTTTATCAGACAAGAGCATGCAGATTTTACTACGTTTAGAGTTGACGAGACAAATGGGTTTACAAGGGCAGTGGTCGAAAGAATCAATGAGTCCTTTATGGCATACGTCTGGGCAATAATCGGGTCCCGGGCTCAGGCCCGTTCATCGATTCTCGGAACGGGTACAGCGTTCGACGTCCAAAAGCAGTTTGAGGCGCATCTGGAAGATGCCATTGCCCGCCCATTGGACCTGGAGAGTGGAATTAAACGCTATCAAGGCGTGTTGTCTCACGCCAAGTCAAAAACAGATTATGTATTCGGTCGAGGCCTCTAAATGGAGCATTCTGATATGGAACTAGGTGGCCTTTCACATGGCCTCGTGTGGTATAACAACGAGATCGTTATTGCCACAACCGCCCAGACCCTGGGACTAAATACAAACATAAACACTGCACCAACCCGACCTGTCGTGTCTACGTGGGAGATGGGACTGGTCAAGCCGCCGCATCGCATTGATGCGCTTACTGTGGGGGCGGGAACCCGTAGCGGAGCTGCCTCTGATGCCCAGTCGGTGGAATCAGGAAGCACGACAGGAACTGCGGCAGCACGCCAGCATGATGACGAGAAAACTGCCGTTATTGTGGGTGGGGTTATAGTTGGCTTACTCGTGCTGTGGTTTCTTCGATGATAGCCACTGAGGAGCCGTCACAAGAAGCAGACCACCGACAGCAAGGACCATGGCTCACAGGTTTTCGGCCAGACATCCTACAGTTTTTGCGAGTAGGTTGAGCAGCCACGAAACAATGGAGCTAATAATTTCAGGTAGCGCAGCCGCCGCCCTCCCAGCTAGCCTGGCCAGGATGCGCCCAAGAGCCTATAGGTGCTTTTCATCCACTCTGTGTGGCCACCCTGATCAGATGGTGGTGGGGCGGGAGCGGGAGTACTGCCAATCCCGCCGGTTAGCGCAAGTACTAGGGTCAAGATTGCCATCCCAATCGCTGTGAGGATAGATACGATCGTAATCCCTTGTTCCCAGAAGAGGGTGCGAATGCGCTCAGCGAGCGTCGTGTAATCATTGAGGATCCAATTGATCGTCTCTCTGATTCGGTTGATTGGAGATCGAAGAGCCTCTCTATTCGTTGAGGCCGCCTCCAGGCAGGAAGCTCGTTCATCTTCCAGGTTGCAAAAGCGTTCTCCTATCCGGCGTCTACTAAACTGATCATCGTGAGCTTCATCGAGCTTTCTTTTTTCCAAAGCGAAGTGCTCATCCAGCTCGGACAGTCTGGCGGGTTGTTCATTAACTCACCTCGGGTGGTCTGCATTGTCCTGCCGAGTCCGCGGAGCTCTCTGATGCTGTACTCCAATCCCGTGGTATCAAGTGGAGGATCATTCAAGGTTTTAAGCGCGGTTTCTTCCTCCTCGGTAAGACTTTCCACCACGTTTTTAGTAGAATTTAACGCAGCATTAGCCACCCGTCCCAAGTCTTGCATTTCTATTGTATCCGATCCGATCCTAGCAGCCACTTCACACAACTCATTGTTATTGACCCGCAGTTTTTCAAGTACCTTTGGCTTAAGCGCCTTGTTCCCTCGAGTCCAGTCCACAAACCCCAGCTCATTCCGGATGACCTCAACACCGCCACGCTTTCCAGCAATTGTTGAGAGAGCATGGGGTGCTCCCGATTTACTAACAATGTCGACATTTGGATGGGCCTTCAGCCTGAGCTGTCCATTTTTGTCGAGCTCAAACTTAGAATAGTCACGTAGAAGGGGCACCATTCCTTTCTCAGACAGATTCTGGTAGTAGCCATTGACAGCCTCCTCCAAGAGCTCATGCTGCAATGAAGGTATTTTAATGCCCGTCTCTTGTTCCACAACAGCTCCGCTGTCAGGGGCCCAGGTAAAGCTAGTTTCATCTTGCAACTCTGTTGCAGCATCATTGTCCTGTCGTCTTGCGAACTCGTCGAGGTCAAAGTCTGCCACTGTATTGAAGACTGATCCGAGACATGTTCAATATATACACCATGTCTTCAAACCAATATGGAACCAAGCTTACCCCATACCGCAGACTAAGAGAGCCTCTTAGGTAAAGGGAGTTCGGCAGTCGGTTGTGATCACGCACAATCCTAGTACGATTGACCCGAACCAACAGCTCAATATCCCGTTCCCAAACTCGGGTCCCATGACCTTATCGTACCGGGTACAGTGCGCCTAGCCTTTGCAGTCACCCTGAACTCAACAGGTGTTAACAGGTCAGCCATTCAGAATCTTGGCCGTGCCACCGTCAAGAAAATGGCAATCAAGATCAGCGGGAACGAGGTGATGTCAGTCGACGATGCAGACGTGTACCACGGCTACCTTGACCTCTGGAAGACAGCCTCCGAACGCAAAAATGCGCACTATCAGGGCATTGATACCTCCGCGAAAAAAAATGCTACTAAGCTGCGGGTCGGCGCAGAAGACAAGGTTGACTTGACACTGTTGTTGTAGACAAGGCTATCGCTGATGCCTATGGCAATCGGTTCTGTATCCCCTGGACTTTGAACTCCTCGAGGCTCATATGCTTTTCTACCAGAGTGCGCCTGGGGATCGGCTCGAGTACGAGCTGACATTCAATGATTACAGTCGAGTGGTCCTGGCCACAGGTGATGCCTCTGCCTGTTACACCATTGATAATATCAGCCTGGAATATGAAATGGTCACCCAATCTGAACTTGCTCGCATGGTCCGCAACCAGTATGCTGGTCGTCTCGCCATCCTATACGACCGCGTCCTTCGCCATCGCAAAATGACTAAAGAGAAGAGCGACTCTCGGTGGAACATGAACATCAACGTTGCCGCATGGAACATGAAAGGGATCCTGCTGCTGTTCGAGGACCCTGTTACGGGTGGTGCAGCTTTCGGTAGGAAGCCCGAGGTCTTTTATAACCCCAAGATCACCAAACTTGAGGTTACCATCGAAGGAGTGCCCAGCCAGCTGTACTCGCAGGGATTGTGTGCCTACCAGAAATGGAACGAAGCCATTCGGCACTTTGGTGCTTGCCCCAGCAGCAAAAGAGATCCTGAGGTGGCTCTGGTCGCAAACGAGCTATCTCTGGCTGATGTCACACTGGGAGAGTTCTTGACCAGCAAGTATGCACTATGGCTTGACCTGCGGACCATGGATGACGGCGAGCTACACGGCAGTGACCGGCGTGTAGAAAACGCCAGTGAAGGTATCACTGTCCAGATCACAAAGACAACAGAGGCAAGTGGTGCGTTGAACGTATATCTGTACGTTCTCATGGATGCGCAGCTTAACATTGAAGATGGCCGGTTCACCAACACACTTTATTAATGACCTTTTCCCAACGGAGCCCAACACAGCCATTATTTACGGTCAAACAGGCTGTGGCAAGACAGTTCTTGCTCTGGACCTGCTGGAGGGCCCTTACCAGGGCGTGTTTCGGCACATTGTGGTGCTCTGCCCACAATCAAATACAACAAAACATACCACGACCGTCCATGGATTTGGGATGACCCCGTTGAGTACATAGCAAATCCTGGTGAACGCCTCCACTCATATCTACGGGCCTTCTATCAGATGTTCCAGGTCGTGCCAACCTTGTACATTATCGATGATTTCTCGGCTATGAAAGCTTTGACACAAAAGAAAGACATGCTGCCCGAGCTAGCCTTTTCGGGCCGTCATGCGCAGCAGAGTGTTTAGGTTTTGATGCAGAAGTATAACTCTGTCTTAAAGGATCTCCGCGAGTAGACCCATTGGGCTTGCCTGTTCCACTGTAAGGATAGAGAAAGCTTCGAGGACTGTCTACGAGAGAATGATGTGATTGGAAGCCATGTGAAACGTGCACTGTCGTGCAGCAGTTCGCCAGGTATTGGCGGAGAGTAAGCATGCTCGGCTAGTGTTAAAAACAGACCAACCAACCACTTATAAAGTGTTGTGATAATGGACCTGTTATAATGTGGGAAGCAGCTATTCTAGTGACCCAAGCGCTATATATAAGTGTGCTGGGGTGGGCAGCATTGCACATTGTTATGTGCTATATTAGACTCATACGGCGTATCGCCATAACGTATATACAGATCATCATGTATTGTGACAATATCATTGACCAAGTGCTGGAAAAGAAAGGTGCCGCGCCAGAAGTGGACACTACCGAAGGCTATATGGCAGTGGATCCTGCTGTTCATTTTCCGAAGGAAAAACAAGTCGATGGTGCCAAACGCGAAAGACTTGCTTCATTAGCTTCCGGTGGGCAGGCTAAGCAGTATAAGGGGAAAACCTCACAGTTGACCAGGGCGACGCAGTGGACGACGAGGAAATCGATAAACTCTATGCTCGCTATGAGGCACGGCTCGGCGCAGCAGTAACAAAAACCCTGGGGACGGCCGCACTACAATTCTATGCAGGGGCGATCAGCATGTTTCTTCCCACACCCCCGGAAAACCAATAAAAGTTGGTTGCTGATCTTGAGGCAGATCCATTTGTTGGGCACGCGCTAAACAGTACCAAGTGCGAGCTGTATCATCTCTATGGCATGTACTTAGCACCGCTAACCACTAAACACTAAACTAAAGCATCGCTAAATACTGTCACTTTGGACACACCTGCCCTTTAACAAATCAAGATGTCATCGATGACAGAGCCAAACCTGCCGATAGTTGCTGAGCAACAGGTGGATAGAGTGACAGCTGCGCCAACCACTGAGTCGTCTATTGTTCCGAAGGAAAAACAGAAAGACCCTAAGAAAGTGGCCGCCGGACGGTCAGGAGCTGCCGCCCGGAATGCAAAACAACAAAAAGCCTTGGCCCACTTGCAAGAAGAGAAGGCCAATCTCCAGAGAATGGTCGGGTCGGAGACCCACGTAAGCAACGCAGTAGCAACCCAAGCGGCTGATGGATCCGTTGGTCCCATTCCGAAGGAACAACGGAAACAACACGGACAGCAGCAAGGGATCTCGAATGCAATGCATCACGAACGCAGTTCATTGGATGACTGGTCCCCATGGATTGCTGGGGCGGTTGGGTTGGCTAGCTTGGATTTATAGTTTTTGCAGTCGTTCCAAAGGAACATGAACAACAATAAGTCGGCGGTCAATTTAATGACACCACCTATGATCCGGTCAACCTCAGCGCGGCACCTCCGAACAAGCATTTGAAGTTATCTTCAGACCAATTCTATATGGAGTAGTATATATACACAAAGTCTTCAGCCGATGGAAAGATACTGGTCAATGCTGCCTATCACAGTGCCGTGGTCTCTGCCCTCGCAATAGGGTATGCCCGCTTAGCTGAGATGGCAATGAAGAGAGCCACCCCTAAACTTGACTTCACCGGCTATGATGTCGGGATGGTAGTCCTTGACATGGGGCTAGCGACGGCAACTAAGGACATGCTAATTAAACGGGGAATCATTCCAGCACATATTATGAAATAACAAGATGGCCTCTATCGCAATGCTAGTTTGGGGGCGCCCTTGTTACCGCAGTAGCCTTCTCTGGCAGCAACTACCTCTTCTCCAAGTATCGGGATAACGATGCTGGTGTGGAACGTGTGCAACATGACAAAGCCATAGAAAAGCTCCAGGCAGCGAAGAACTACGTCGCCAAGGTCAAGGCCATGGCTTGCGCACATTCCAGGATGTCGATGCTGCGATTCGCGAGTATGCACAGGTAACTGGGAACAGTTTAAATAGTCTTGGCCCAGAACCGCAACTCGAAGACTTTCACACACCGTCAGTCGAGCAAAAGGACCGTGAAACCGCCTTCATCATACTAGGGCTGGGTGTGGTCGGGCTTGTTAGCTACAAACTTGCCCAATGATTTGCAAAGTGCTGGAGCTGGTCGGTTTTGAAATTTTCCCTCGGTTCGGTTTTGGACGAAAAAAATCGGTTTTCGGTTTCGGTTCCGATTTTTGTAACACAATACACATTTTCTATATCTTATGTATTAACCCTTTACCCAACGTAATTTATTATTTTAAATATCATTTTTTAAATTTTTTTTCAAAAAATTTCAACAAAACCATATCATGTGACCCCTCTTTGGAACGAGCTCGATGAGCTCGTTCGAAAAGGGGGGTAACATGATATGGTTTTGTTGAAATTTTTCGAAAAATAATATTTTTTCAGCTGCTGAATTTGCATATTACGCGGGCGGATGCGGGCGGTTCGTTGGGTAAAGGGTTAAACTGGGACAGGATAGTACTAAAACATGTTAAATAACAAAGAAGTGAACTAGAAATGAAATAAAACTGTATTGCGATTGTTTCCTGTAAATTTAATGAACAAAAAATTATATCTGCAATCTGCATACTCCTGCATAAAAAGTTATTCAAGCCCAAGGGCAGTGGCGGCGCCATGGGAGGGGGGCGGGGTATGGGGAGGGGGTACTTACCCCTCCACTTTTTTCGCCAAGCGTAGTAAATAAAATACTATCATTTTAATTTTTGTATTGAACGTTGCGGTGTAATGGTAGGTATGCTTAATTCCATATTCCCAAGTGCACTAAATCAGAGAAGTTTTTAAATTATGTTTGTGTGTGCCCCCCCCCCCCCTCCCCCCAAACACACACACATTAGCTGCAAACAACAGACAAGGATCGAGGGCCCAAATTGCAACAAGGCGTGCCGCGTTTGCAACGCATCCGTTTGGAATGCAGCCTACTTTCATTTTCGATTTGAGTGTCGTTTGGTGCTTTGTGCTCGCACTTTACAACAGCGTTCTTCCGTTAAAATGTCACCATGCACGACGTTTTCTATAACTGAAAGACCTAACCAATAAGTTTCAAAATGATAAAACTGTTTTAATTTAATTGTCTGGGAATGATCCAGAGAACACCATTTACAACGTAAGTTTTAAAAAATTTCTCAACTTCGGGAGGGGGACACCCCTTCCGAAACCCACCTCGACTCGGCTCTGCGGGGATGGGGGGGGGGGGGGGGGAGGGGGGGCTCAAACAGTTAGTCACAAAAGATGCCGTTTGAGGCGGAAACTTTATGATTCCACCATCCTGTCAGATTTGTTTTTCATGATTTCCATTCACAGCATTGACGTGTTGCCTGACATGAAAATAAGTGAAACGGGTCAGAATTTGAGAAAGCAACTGCCCAATTTCAAGGAGAAGTTGCGAACTTTAGAATACGCCATTTACTTTCAGTAAAACAGATACCCATTTTACAATCTAACTAACTTGACAAGTTGACATTTGTACCCGAAAGGAGCAAACTCTAAATCACAGAATCATTCATTTACAAAGCACTGAAGAGGAGGTTATGCAAATTACCGACAAGATGTCACCTGACCTGATTTCCGTGTCCGTTCTTCCTTTCAGTTTCATTGAATTATCTTTGTCAGTGAGTCACTGAATTCTGAGAATTGCCAATACTTCGAAAAACAACCTAGCCACGTGCGTTTTGCACGTATAAGTGCATTGCACGTATAAGTGCATTTTGGATTTTTTTCTTTCATTCTATTCAAATTTCCGATTGACACTTTGTATGACAGGTATACGCAGCCAACGTTTTATTAATATTAATTTAATCCCTTTCCTGCAAAAAGGGGTTCCCCAACATCAACTGAGCTTTGAGTAAACTGATACTTTGCAGGTGTCACAGTTCGTTCTTTTTCAATAACAGTGTTGTATTTCTTTGGCATGATCATTCTGTATGTGGCGACGCAGGTTGGAGGTATTTACCCACTGGGCGATGACTGACTTGTTGCACAATTGGCATTTGGCATTTTATCGTCGTTTCTTATTGATATGCTACCATGCGTTTTAGCTGACATTTTGTTGATTATACAAAATTTATGGCGTGCTAAATTTGAATATTCCAAAGTTAAGCAAAACCGAAAATATATTGTCTTTAATCTCTTTTTCGGTTCGGTTTCGGTTTCCACTAAAAACCGAGTTTCGGTTTCGGTTCATTTAAACTGACCAGCTCTACTAAGCACCACAGGTACTCGGCACAAGCTGGGAAATCGAAAGAAAAATGATATTTGATACCATTTTTGAATCCATGCTGACGTGCCCCTGTAATGGTATATAAATATTAAGGTAAACAACTCGCTTTTTCGAAAACGATAGCACTCATCTTCGTTTTTTCCCCCCCTCAAATTTGATTCACATAACGTATCCAACAATACCCAGTATCAATAGAAAGGGGAATGAATAAGCTTTTCAGTGGTGTATTACACGACCGTTGGGTGTTCTTGGGTTGTTCATGATAACTGGAGAAGTCGCAGAAAAGGCCGAAAAACATTTAGTCGGACAAGAAAGTGCACAGTGGAAATGAGGTTTACGAGCGACAATTATCCGATTTATTATAAATAATTCGAGGTCCCATTGCATATGAAGGGCAGAATCAAATATTAACCGTATACCTTTATCAATTACTAATCTCGGATCCACATTTATTAATTTCTGGAGTTCACATTTAACGTTTATACACTTTTAGCCGTAACTTTGACATCTTTTGACAAGTTGACCTGAGCAGAACCGCGTCCTTAGATACCGCGACTGCGCAAAAGCTTTCCCCATTCTCCCATTGGCTTATTTTCATCGATGATTCTCTCGGCATAAATAGTAGCCAATGGGATGTCATTGTGCTTCTATGGATGCCTCTAGCTTGTTTTAATTCCAAGGGAAGGTTAAAAAATGTATAAACGGCAAATGTGATCGCCAGAAATGAATAAATGTGGATCCGAGATTAGTAATTGATAAAGGCATACCGGTTAATATTTGAATCTGCCCTCCATAGACAATGGGACCTCGAATTATTTATAATAAATCGGATAATTGTCGCTCGGAAACCTCATTTCACTGTGCACTTTCTTGTCCGGACTAAATGTTTTTCCGGCCTCTTCTGCGACTTCTCCCAGATATCATGACAACTCAAGAACACCCAACGGTCATGCAATACACCACTGTAAAGCTTATTCATTCCCCTTTCCACTGATAGTGGGTATTGTTGGATACGTTGTGTGAATCAAATTTGAGGGGGGAAAAAACGAAGTTGAGTGCTATCGTTTTCGAAAAGCGAGTTGTTTACCTTGTTAATATTTATATACGTTTTCGAAAAGCGAGTTGTTTACCTTGTTAATATTTATATACCATTACAGGGGCACGTCAGCATGGATTCAAAAATGGTATCAAATATCATTTTTCTTTCGATTTCCCAGCCTGTGCCGAGTACCTGTGCTAAGCGCATGGTTTTTACAATAAAAAAATGTTGTTTTTTTTGTTGGGGAGGGGGTGGGGACGGAAGTTGGTGTCAAGGCCGCCTAGCTATGCTGTAAAGTAATCTTAAATGCCCACAGCAACTACAGATCGGTAGGTGCGGTGGGCTCTGATCTCAGCCGTTCCGAAGGAACAACAGCATGCGCAGGGGCTTTGTAGGGGGGGGGGGGGGTGACGGAAGTTGGTGTCAAGGCCGCCTAGCTATGCTGTAAAGTAATCTTAAAAGCCCATGAGAGTTGCACAGCAACTACAGATCGGTAGGTGCGGTGGGCTCTGATCTCAGCCATTCCGAAGGAACAACAGCATGCGCAGGGCCCCCTTTCTCTGCCGGGCGAGTTCTTGGCGTATCAGCAGCAACACCTCTTTTTTGTACCCTGCGGCCTCTCCCGGCGAGATGCCTTGTGGATATCAAGCCGGAATTGGTTGAATTTCTCTTCCTCTGGGAGCACGCGACTGAATTCCTCCTCGGATATCTGGTTATCGCCAACAGCTTTCGAGTACAGATCTGCGATGCTCGAAAGCTTGGCCTCCGCTAAGGTTGCAATGTTGTTGTGCTTTTTTTGCCTTCTTTGTGAGCCTTCCGCTTACAAACTTCCCTAACACACCTGCTAAACCACAGGTCCTCGCTGCAGCTTCTAGAGCTATAACCACAGGAATTGCGGCTACGTTTGGCAACAGCCAAATTCCACCAACGCCAATCCCTACACCGGTCGCGGACAGAAATGTTCCGATGCCATCTGCAATATTGACCCCTCGCTAGTATTTCTCGCCGAAAGAACGCCTGCGGTCTCGTTCGCCCATGAGACGGGCACTTACATCTCCGATCTCCTGGATGCGGAAAATATTCGCGTCGCTAATATTGAGTTCTGGATACAAGCCCATTCTTATTGGTATTATACATCATTTTCTAACACCTTTAAATCGTCGTCCGTCAGTGTCTGTCTGGTAAACCGCAGGCGCTTGAACTTAGCTGGGCCAAGATGTAGGGTATTGAATGTGTCGGTTGGAAACTTAACATCTGTGACCTTGTACTCGACACCACTTACCGAGAGTAACATATCTTTGCCACGGATAATGAAGACAAGTCCTTTGCCATTATGCCGCCGATCCCATTTTAGGGCAAGCCCATGTAGCACTGGTACGAAGTCATTGGATGCAGTGGCGGCGCTACGGGGGGGGGGGGGGGGGGGGGGGGGCATTTGGCCCCCTCCCACAAACGAAGGCTTTGCCCCCCATCTCGCATGCATTTCCATCCACCCTCACACACAAACACATTCAGTCACTCTCTCTCACACACACACACCCCTCTCTTTTTTTATTCCCAATAATTTCCCATACACACTTAGCCCAAAGCCTCAGGCTAGCCGATGAACACATCCAGGCAGTAGAGATTTAAAGACTCGGATGCAGATACTTAAAAGTTATAATTAAGTTATGAGCCAACAAAGGCATGTCATGGATTTCGCATTATGACAGACGGGCATTATGAGTCTCTCTCTCTCTCTCTCTCTCTCTCTCTCTCTCTCTCTCTCTCTCTCTCTCACGCACAGACCCACCAGACGCGAATCCAGGATTTCTTGAAAGGAGGACCGCTAATTACCATTACATTTAGTCGAAACTTGGACCCAAAGTCCGTAATATAATTTTTTGGTTTGGTACGTCCACAGGACGTACCAAACCAAAAAAGTATATTACGGACTTTGGGTCCAAGTTTGGACTACCTCATAACAAAGTAATGATATGATCCTTTACGTATTTGCCCCCCTTCATGGGAGTCTGCCCCCCTAGTTGCCCCCCCCCCCCCCCCCCCCACAAAAAATTACTGGCGCCGCCACTGATTGGATGGTGTACCATTACTGTCTGTACAATTGTGGTAGTACCCTTGCCAGGAGTAAGACGACCAAACTCCCAAAAGAGCTTCATCATCGCATCTTTTGCCCCATCCAGCACATACCCGACATTGCTTTCGTGAACATAAATAACACTTTTCGGGATATAAGAAGCCCAACAACACATGGCCACTGTTCTGGAGTTTACGGAGCCTGTGGCCGCGGCCCAGTTGGATGTGAGGTTGGGTGACTGACGTCAAGTTCCCACCCACCGCGAACAGGGTGCCTATACAGAGACCACTGACTGGAGTCATTCTGGATAAGTTCGTAGTTCCTCCGCGGGGCTGAGCCTTCCAGGTTCAAAACGCGCAGCTCGGTAAATGTAGCTTGTTGCGGTTCCGAAGGAACGGGCAGCTCTTTTCTCTTGTATAGCCCCTCGGAGAGCTGAAATACATACAATTTGTCCGTCATCCCTGGTTCTCCAAAGCCCTGCGTGTCCCTGAGATCAGCCACCTGAATGGTCGTGCAAGGCAATGCATCATCTGCTCCTGGTCCTCTACTATTCACCATATCTTTATACTTGTTGCGGCTGTTGCAGTTCCGAAGGTATTTTTCGAATATGTAATGTTACGGATAGTTACTGCAATTCAATAGGGGCACCCTGCTATCTAAAACGTAGACTGTAACAATGCCTATAGGGCCTGGGACAAGCCCTTTGTATTGCGAATGAGAGAAAGCTGCTGTTCTGCCACTGGCACATTTTTCATTTGCTACGGGTACTGTTCAGAGTAATGTGCTGTGTAGCCCGTTGTAAACATTGTCCGTGGTGCTGACTTCTGACAGATGAACGTACAGCTCACGGTGGGCCGCAAGTTCAGGTAACTCATCCCACATCAGCTGCTTCCCTCCCCGAGGGCTTTTGTTTGTTGCAAATCCCAAAGTGCGTGCCAACTTTCCTAGTTTCAGAGACTTATCTGTCTTGATTCGCAGACTACCCGAGGGTTTGTGAAGACCCAGTATAGCCCCAACCTGACTAAACACCTCATCCTTTAGCTCGCATACATTGAAATAGCCATCTGGTATCCTTACCTTCCGCTCAACTGAGTCATTTTGCTCATTCACCACGCGAATATAATTGTTGCCTAACCCCAAGCTAATGTTGTACCAAAGAGGGTAGTAGGTTACATCAGCAAGGGCACACTCATATTGCTCTCCGGCAGGGAGCGCCCTTGTAGGCTCGCGGTTTGAACGTCGGATAGTGTCACGTACATAATTGTATATTATTATTATAAGACGCCTCCAATATGGCTTTTAGAGGGCTTCAATCTACTACAACCCCAAGGTGGTACTGGGAGGGACTCACTGCCATCAACAACCTTGCTTCCACGGCCAAGGTCTCTGAAGATTTGGCTCGGGCATGGCTTAAGAAGCAGGCCACCTGCCAGATATACTTTCTAGGCTCTAGCTGTGCAAAGCATACACAAGTCACACATACCACAACCCAAGTTCGATGTGCGGACGCCGAATGCGGTCCACCAGGCTCCTTCTGCCACACGACCGGGTGGTCAGCAAAACCTACAAGCATGCGCTCACAAACGTTGAAGTAGCCTCCAGCTACAAAGAGGCAGAGCCCCTGGCCATAAAAGAGGCCAAAGAGGTCGCGGCGGCCCTAGAAAAGATATACAAGGCGTGGACCACTGTGATGGCCCAAACTCCTTCAGGTCGATCCCGGGTGCGAGTTCATGGGCGCGGTGAATCAGCTGCTGGCGAAACACGTGACAGAAGTCCGGCGTGGCCGTGTGGACGTCCACTGGGACCAGGGAATTGTGGAGCGGTTCAACCGAACCCTGGCAGAGCTACTATTCGGACATCAAAACGCCCAGGAGATGAGGTTACCGTCAGATGAGAAGGCAAGTTAATGTGTTGCTCGGCTGCCCGCCGTTGTTGCGGCGCTGAATGGTGAGGTGACCCGCTTAACTAACAAGAGGCCATCTGACGCCCGTCAAGGACAAGGTTGTGTCACAAAAGCCCTCCTCTGTGGTTTCTGGCTGCCCTGTTGGCCTCAAGGAGCAGAAGCACAGCTCCAATGTGGGTGTTCGCTATCTCTACCAGGCAGGCGAGCTAGAAGGGGCCGGGGGGGGGGGGGCGCCGTAGGGCAACCGATCCTTCGTGGTCTCTCCAGGTTTACCGACTTGGATGCTCGGTCACCAAGCTCGGCGAACCTGTCCTCTACTATTTGTTGGGTGGACCAGCCCGTGGCTTCGTCCGGGAAGAGCTGCTTGTGGTACCTCCCGACACCCGATGGAGTAGTCCTTCGGACTAGACACTAGGTGCATTGTGCCTCTGGTACTGCTGCAACCCCTCGTTTTCGGTTACACTCTATAAACAGGTCAATCGCTCGTTCCTCCGGAGTGCCCCCTGCTGTTGTCCAGTCGGTCGACACTAAACTGCTGTGTATCTTTGGGCTGGTAGGCCCACAGCTTCTCGATATTGCATGTCGTACAGTGGTTCTGTTGGTTCTCCTTGAGCCGCAGGATGTAGTCGACCTTAAAGATTGAACCCCGGGAGTCCTTTGACCTGGTCCTGGCGCTTGTGGGCGACAAGCTTCCTCGCGATGTTTTTTGCGGAGCTGCTGCTCTGTGGGTTGCCTGACCTCAGTACCCTCATCTGGTGGACAGGTCACCCGTTCGAGCTGCTGCATATACTCCACGTAAGAAACGGAGAGGTAGGCGAGGTTGGACCATTGTAGGAAGTCGTCAGTGATCCAAAACTTCTGTGGGCCGTGGATAGTGAGGCCTTCGGATGAGTGGACTGCGAGTGCGTAGCCGAGGCGCCAATCATCGCTCTTGATAGCCTGTTCAGCGGCCTCCAGCGTGACTTCCACGGTGTCGTTAAGAACGAGCTTCTCTTTCAGGTCTGTGCCAGAAATGGCGACGAAGATGTTTTGACTCCGGCTGTCTTTGGGGTGGTAAAGTAGTGGGCTGGTGTGTCTGGAAAGTACTCCTTGTGTCTTTGGAGCAACAGTTATTGTGCCCGGTCGCGAACCATCTGCCGTCTAGTGAGGATCAGGTCGCTTGGCCCCCATTGCTCCATGAAGCGCTCCCATCCGAGACAGCTAGGGAGAGCCTTCCGCATCTCTGACACTGGACCTTGTCAGCCTGGAGGCGGATGTGCCTCTTCAGGGCCTTGAGCGCATCATCTTTCGCCCGGTGGTCAACCTTGACCTCTTCGTAATAATCCACTGCTTGACGTAACCAGTCATGGGGCATCTCACCTGCGACTGGTGGTGGCTGGCCTTGATCACCACAGCAGATAACCTGGACCCCACACTGGTCCAGCCAGTCCACGAACATTTCTAGGATAGGCCTGGGCACAGTGCAGACCTATTCCCATATGATGACTCGGTGGATGAACTTCTGGCCCATGTGGTCTGGCGTCCAGTCTTTCTGTCCACTCTACTGAAAGAAGCTATTTAGGTCTGTGCCTTGACTCCCCTACCTCGCATCTCTTTGGCAAGGCGGTGAGTTAAGGTAAAGACAAGTGGGTCTCGCACCCTGAAGAGCTCTATCGCTCTCGTTGTCTTGCCGCTACCACCTCCACCGTTGAGGTAACTCAGCCGATGGTGGGTCAGTAGGTCGTTGTATTTTGGAGCTGTAGAATTTTTATTAATTATTCGAACAACACCAATACTCTGGCTTTGGAAGATATGCGGTATGATCCTGAGGCATGTAGAGCCCCCCCCCCCCCCCCCCCCCCCCCCCCCCCTTATCTCGCCATTCAGCTGGCAGGGCATTATGCTTTTCGGGAGGCCGTAGGGTTCGTCAAAAATAGTGGCAGCACATTCTGCAACAACCCTCAGGGTGAACTTCTCATGGTACGTAGGCTTGGACACCGTCGAGTTTGGAGAGTATTGTCTTGATAAATATGCTGTCTGTCGCCACCAGAACCGTCTCTTCTTTGTCGAAACGCTGTAACATACTGAGAAGGTTAATATGGGCGTATGCCAACATAGGGGTCCTTAGGTGGGCGTACCGGGGCTGGCTGCCATCATAGTAAGTTAGCACATGACCTTGGGGACACCGTTCTGGGGCTCCGACAAGAGTGCCACTTTGGCGAGTATCTCTCACATGATAATCTAGTTCACCATGACCCGTAACCAGGCGGCGAGTCAATCGTTTACCATCGGCTTTTGCGCCCAGAGTGAACTTTCCGTTGATGCTGCAGCCCAGATCTCTATCTACGAGGAGCCATACTACATTCTTTCCGAAAGCGATGATGGCTTCTCCTGCCTCTAATTCAGTTACTAGGATGCCGGAATCCATGAAATATGAGAGGAGGACCGTCGGAGCCCAGCCCTGCTCCTCGAAATGCCTCCCGAACCATGCAGGAATGACAGGGTGGACACATAGGTCGAAAGCCCACTTGCGTATTTGGGCGACACCGGTACCTATGTCTTTGGGCAAAGCACCATTGATTGCTACACGGGTCATGTTGGCCTTTGGATGACCGAAACGTTCGAAGTAGAGCTAAGCCTCACCCAGACCTTGGAAGCTTGAGGGATAGCATGTCAATGTTTATGATGACATTGACGTGATACCGTTCTGCATTCCAGAGGCCACCGTGGCCATGTTCGACACAAGCCTTTTGGATGTCATCCAGGAAAGATGCTGGGGTTGGCTTCCAGTCATTCCTTTCCTTTGCGACGATGCTGGCTGCGTGGTTCACGCTGAAGGCCCTGTCGGCAGGAGATTCATCTCCTAGATAGGCGCAGGCCTTCTGGATGGTTTGGTGGGCCTCTTGAGTCCTAAAGACACAGCCGTCTTGTAGAACGAACTGGCCGACGTTGAGCTGTCTATTCTGGCCACCTCCGAGTAGCCAGACAACGATTGACTCATTTTGGGTAGCCTGTCTGATGACTTCCCAGACGTTACCCTCGTATATGTGCACCTGTCTGGACTTAGCGAATTGCAAGTTTTTGGACCAGGCTTGGCCGTTATGGCAGATGAGCTTTATGGTTCTGAATGTGCAGTTAGCGTGTCATGCATATTTGCCACTGTTGTAGATATCCTCGCAGCTATGTCTTTCACGACGATGGCTCACTTGAGGATTTTCTCAAGCTCGGCCACATAGTCGACCGTTGCACCAACGTCGTGCACTCTATCTTCCCACCTCTGTATCTTCTGGCGCCTTGTGAGGGTTAACCCCTGGCATCTCAAGGCACCTTCGAAGTGCTCCACCACTCTCTGTGCGGCACAATTGAGATCACCGTCACGCGTTGGAGCCAAGTTGGCAGGGTCTGGGTCTCTGAGAGGGGAGAGCCCGTAAACGACCGCGGTGACAGGGTAAGCATTCTGGTAGAACACCTGGTCGATCCCGGTCAGCGCGCCCGGCTTAGTTTCTTGAGAGATCTCAACGATGCCCCGCCCCGCCCCGCCCCTTTTTCCTCTCCGCGCAGATAGGGTCGAACTTATCTTCGGCGACCCAGTCGCCTTCGTTTCGTTCCCGCAATAACTTGATTTTCAGGATGAAAGCGCCCTCTGGAAGGGCTGCTAGCAGTCGTGATGTCCTGTCGTCCGTCATGCAGGCATCCAGGGCCAGTCGGCCGGCCCTTGCATGCATACCATCAGCGATCTCAAAGTCGCCGATGTCAAGGGGGTCCTCTGTTTTTACCCTTCAAGTAGAGAAGAACTTCAAACTCATCTTTGGCGTCGTTCACAAGATCGACCCATGGTTCATCATCTGGCAGCCTCATCGGGTGAGGGACTTCGATATCCAAGTCGAATTGTCGCCGTTGTTTGGCTGGGCCAAACTTCTCAACAATTGCCTCCCTTTTTCTCTCACGCGCCTTTCGAGGTGGGGAGTGGGGGTGGGGGGGGAGGTCGTGCAGCACCTGGAAGCGGAGGCCTCAGAAATCGCGTCTTTATTGTTTCTGGAATGGATTCATCCAGGATGTTCTGGACAACATCTTATAGAGGCTCTGGTGTTTGCATTTCAGCCAACAGCTGATTGATGTATTCGTCCATACACTCTAAAAAAAACCAATACATTTTGGTATTCTAGAATACCACCAGTCTATGAGATACCTAAAACACCGAATATTGATAGCCTCCCCTATATTTTGCACGTATAATACCAAATGGATGGCTGTGGAATACCAAACTGTCGATAAACAGGAGTTACATCCCCTGCATATCCACCACGTGAGCAACTTGGGCGCCAAGCGCGCGCGTCGTCTGTATCAACAATGGCGGTTTCGGTCGAAGCCTAGGACCTTGAAAACGCGATTGAATGGCTCATATATAGGAAGCGGGTTGGATGACTTGGTGCAAACTGTATTTGATTTATGTTAGTTGCAGTGTATGCCTTTAATATCTGTTGAAGGTTATTAAACTAGGATGCCGGAATCCATGAAATATGAGAGGAGGACCGTCGGAGCCCAGCCCTGCTCCTCGAAATGCCTCCCGAACCATGCAGGGATGACAGGGTGGACACATAGGTCGAAAGCCCACTTGCGTATTTGGGCGACACCGGTACCTATGTCTTTGGGCAAAGCACCATTGATTGCTACACGGGTCATGTTGGCCTTTGGATGACCGAAACGTTCGAAGTAGAGCTAAGCCTCACCCAGACCTTGGAAGCTTGAGGGATAGCATGTCAATGTTTATGATGACATTGACGTGATACCGTTCTGCATTCCAGAGGCCACCGTGGCCATGTTCGACACAAGCCCTTTGGATGTCATCCAGGAAAGATGCTGGGGTTGGCTTCCAGTCATTCCTTTCCTTTGCGACGATGCTGGCTGCGTGGTTCACTCTGAAGGCCCTGTCGGCAGGAGATTCATCTCCTAGATAGGTGCAGGCCTTCTGGATGGTTTGGTGGGCCTCTTGAGTCCTAAAGACACAGCCGTCTTGTAGAACGAACTGGCCGACGTTGAGCTGTCTATTCTGGCCACCTCCGAGTAGCCAGACAACGATTGACTCATTTTGGGTAGCCTGTCTGATGGCTTCCCAGACGTTACCCTCGTATATGTGCACCTGTCTGGACTTAGCGAATTGCAAGTTTTTGGACCAGGCTTGGCCGTTATGGCATATGAGCTTTATGGTTCTGTATGTGCAGTTAGCGTGTCATGCATATTTGCCACTGTTGTAGATATCCTCGCAGCTATGTCTTTCACGACGATGGCTCACTTGAGGATTTTCTCAAGCTCGGCCACATAGTCGACCGTTGCACCAACGTCGTGCACTCTATCTTCCCATCTCTGTATCTTCTGGCGCCTTGTGGGGGTTAACCCCTGGCATCTCAAGGCACCTTCGAAGTGCTCCACCACTCTCTGTGCGGCACAATTGAGATCACCATCACGCGTTGGAGCCAAGTTTGCAGGGTCTGGGTCTCTGAGAGGGGAGAGCCCGTAAACGACCGCGGTGACAGGGTAAGCATTCTGGTAGAACACCTGGTCGATCCCGGTCAGCGCGCCCGGCTTAGTTTCTTGAGAGATCTCAACGATGCCCCGCCCCGCCCCGCCCCTTCTTCCTTTCCGCGCAGATAGGGTCGAACTTATCTTCGGCGACCCAGTCGCCTTCGTTTCGTTCCCGCAATAACTTGATTTTCAGGATGAAAGCGCCCTCTGGAAGGGCTGCTAGCAGTCGTGATGTCCTGTCGTCCGTCATGCAGGCATCCAGGGCCAGTCGGCCGGCCCTTGCATGCATACCATCAGCGATCTCAAAGTCGCCGATGTCAAGGGGTCCTCATTTTCTACCCTTCAAGTAGAGAAGAACTTCAAACTCATCTTTGGCGTCGTTCACAAGATCGACCCATGGTTCATCATCTGGCAGCCTCATCGGGTGAGGGACTTCGATATCCAAGTCGAATTGTCGCCGTTGTTTGGCTGGTCCAAACTTCTCAACAATTGCCTCCCTTTTTCTCTCACGCGCCTTTCGAGGTGGGGGGGGGGGGGGGGGGGGGCGTGCAGCATCTGGAAGCAGAGGCCTCAGAAATCGCGTCTTTATTGTTTCTGGAATGGATTCATCCAGGATGTTCTGGACAACATCTTATAGAGGCTCTGGTGTTTGCATTTCAGCCAACAGCTGATTGATGTATTCGTCCATACACTCTAAAAAACCCCAATACATTTTGGTATTCTAGAATACCACCAGTCTATGAGATACCCAAAACACCGAATATTGATAGCCTCCCCTATATTTTGCACGTATAATACCAAATGGATGGCTGTGGAATACCAAACTGTCGATAAACAGGAGTTACATCCCCTGCATATCCACCACGTGAGCAACTTGGGCGCCAAGCGCGCGCGTCGTCTGTATCAACAATGGCGGTTTCGGTCGAAGCCTGGGACCTTGAAAACGCGATTGAATGGCTCATATATAGGAAGCGGGTTGGATGACTTGGTGCAAACTGTATTTGATTTATGTTAGTTGCAGTGTATGCCTTTAATATCTGTTGAAGGTTATTAAACTAGGATGCCGGAATCCATGAAATATGAGAGGAGGACCGTCGGAGCCCAGCCCTCCTCCTCGAAATGCCTCCCGAACCATGCAGGGATGACAGGGTGGACACATAGGTCGAAAGCCCACTTGCGTATTTGGGCGACACCGGTACCTATGTCTTTGGGCAAAGCACCATTGATTGCTACACGGGTCATGTTGGCCTTTGGATGACCGAAACGTTCGAAGTAGAGCTAAGCCTCACCCAGACCTTGGAAGCTTGAGGGATAGCATGTCAATGTTTATGATGACATTGACGTGATACTGTTCTGCATTCCAGAGGCCACCGTGGCCATGTTCGACACAAGCCTTTTGGATGTCATCCAGGAAAGATGCCGGGGTTGGCTTCCAGTCATTCCTTTCCTTTGCGACGATGCTGGCTGCGTGGTTCACTCTGAAGGCCCTGTCGGCAGGAGATTCATCTCCTAGATAGGTGCAGGCCTTCTGGATGGTTTGGTGGGCCTCTTGAGTCCTAAAGACACAGCCGTCTTGTAGAACGAACTGGTCGACGTTGAGTTGTCTATTCTGGCCACCTCCGAGTAGCCAGATAACGATTGACTCATTTTGGGTAGCCTGTCTGATGGCTTCCCAGACGTTACCCTCGTATATGTGCACCTGTCTGGACTTAGCGAATTGCAAGTTTTTGGACCAGGCTTGGCCGTTATGGCATATGAGCTTTATGGTTCTGTATGTGCAGTTAGCGTGTCATGCATATTTGCCACTGTTGTAGATATCCTCGCAGCTATGTCTTTCACGACGATGGCTCACTTGGGGATTTTCTCAAGCCCGGCCACATAGTCGACCGTTGCACCAACGTCGTGCACTCTATCTTCCCACCTCTGTATCTTCTGGCGCCTTGTGTGGGTTAACCCCTGGCATCTCAAGGCACCTTCGAAGTGCTCCACCACTCTCTGTGCGGCACAATTGAGATCACCGTCACGCGTTGGAGCCAAGTTGGCAGGGTCTGGGTCTCTGAGAGGGGAGAGCCCGTAAACGACCGCGGTGACAGGGTAAGCATTCTGGTAGAACACCTGGTCGATCCCGGTCAGCGCGCCCGGCTTAGTTTCTTGAGAGATCTCAACGATGCCCCGCCCCGCCCCGCCCCTTCTTCCTCTCCGCGCAGATAGGGTCGAACTTATCTTCGGCGACCCAGTCGCCTTCGTTTCGTTCCCGCAATAACTTGATTTTCAGGATGAAAGCGCCCTCTGCAAGGGCTGCTAGCAGTCGTGATGTCCTGTCGTCCGTCATGCAGGCATCCAGGGCCAGTCGGCCGGCCCTTGCATGCATACCATCAGCGATCTCAAAGTCGCCGATGTCAAGGGGGTCCTCTGTTTCTACCTTTCAAGTAGAGAAGAACTTCAAACTCATCTTTGGCGTCGTTCACAAGATCGACCCATGGTTCATCATCTGGCAGCCTCATCGGGTGAGGGACTTCGATATCCAAGTCGAATTGTCGCCGTTGTTTGGCTGGGCCAAACTTCTCAACAATTGCCTCCCTTTTTCTCTCACGCGCCTTTCGAGGTGGGGGTTGGGGGGGGGGGGGGGGGGGGGGGGGTCGTGCTGCATCTGGAAGCAGAGGCCTCAGAAATCGCGTCTTTATTGTTTCTGGAATGGATTCATCCAGGATGTTCTGGACAACATCTTATAGAGGCTCTGGTGTTTGCATTTCAGCCAACAGCTGATTGATGTATTCGTCCATACACTCTAAAAAAAACCAATACATTTTGGTATTCTAGAATACCACCAGTCTATGAGATACCTAAAACACCGAATATTGATAGCCTCCCCTATATTTTGCACGTATAATACCAAATGGATGGCTGTGGAATACCAAACTGTCGATAAACAGGAGTTACATCCCCTGCATATCCACCACGTGAGCAACTTGGGCGCCAAGCGCGCGCGTCGTCTGTATCAACAATGGCGGTTTCGGTCGAAGCCTGGGACCTTGAAAACGCGATTGAATGGCTCATACATAGGAAGCGGGTTGGATGACTTGGTGCAAACTGTATTTGATTTATGTTAGTTGCAGTGTATGCCTTTAATATCTGTTGAAGGTTATTAAAGGAACTGCATAACTCATTTTTTCTCCTTTCATTGTTTTCATAGCGACATGATTTGTGGTGTTATCTACATAATAAATGTATCTTGGCCCGTGATGGAGGCTGGTACTTCTGCAGCTTTTCATACTTCGGTCCGGTTCTTTGAGCCTACCCCTCCCATGTATATGCTGTGTACATGAAAGGGATGGGGGAGGGGTAAGTACCAAACGTTTGGTTTCTTGGAGCACCATGGGATAATTACTTGAGTTCAGTTCTCTGGAGAACCATAATAAAGTACCAAACTTTTGGTTTTCCAGAGAACCAAAACGAAGTACCAGACAGTTTTGGTT